>CM046534.1:2685000-2777453 GCA_024713555.1 Spirodela polyrhiza
TCGGGGGGTGGGGGAGGGGGGGTATTTAACGAGAGACGATGGGGGTGGCCTTTCCGCATGGGTCGTGAAATACGCACGAAAGCACGCGTTAACTGCGATAGTCTTGAGGTCAACGCGATGGAGAGAGAGAGAGAGAGACAGACAGAGGTCGGTTGTGATTAACATGTGTTCCGCGTTGACCGGAGGCAGTGGGAGCATCGTTTTCAGCCGGCGCGGCACGTGTCGCAAAGAGAAGCCATCATGTTTTGATGGCACGGAGACGGATTTGGATAAGACAGGACGGCCCTAAACGTCACTACGGCCGACATGGAAGATACGTACAAAGAACCGCTGACCGGCCGCCTTTTCCTCGATTCAATTACGTAGGATGATTTCTTCGGATTTTAGTTGCAGACCTGACCATCTCCCCACTTTCTCTAGTCACCCGGTATATAAAAGCCCTGATTTACGTACCTTTAGGTGGGATTAAATTGTATTAAGGTAGATTAATGGGTAGAGAGAGAGAGAGGGGGGGGATAGTGCCCAAAGAAATACGTTAATCCAAGCATTCATTCCTGCATGTGGACTTTATGATCATTATGGAAGGGGAAGGGAGAGAGAGAGAGGCTTGTATTTCAGGGATTTGCGCACGTGGATTTAATAGGGAGATAGAGAGAGAGAGAGAAAGAAGGATTTCGCACGTGGATTATTTAGGAGACAGATATAGAGAGACACACACACGCGGAAAAAACCAACGTGGGCCCAAGCAAATCGTTAAATTATGCATGCATATGGGTCGATTTTACGTTTAAGATGAAGGTCGAGTGGAGAAAGCAACTGCACAAGGTCAAACACTGAAAGGTGGAAGAAGTTAAAAAATATGGTCAACTCCAATCCTGGGAGTTGAACGCTGCGGTGCAAAGGAAAACAAAGACATCCGAAGATGAGGAAGCCGCTGCTTTCCCGCGGCGGTTTGACGAGGAAGAGAGCCGCCGCCGCCGCCGCCCTCAAGTACATCGACCCATTACGAGGATGGCAGCGGACAACGTGCACAATTACGGCGGCTCACGTTGTAAAAGTCTTCGCGGCGGCGTATGCATGACCAGATATGGGCGGCAAGTCAAAAAAACTTCCTCAAATGGCGTACAACTAACGTCAACGCATCGTCATTACGATCAGGCTCTGATTTTGGCGAGACAGCTGTCAAGGGCCACGTGTATGCATCTTAGGGGGAGGAAGGGAGGAAAGGAGAGAGAGAGATGAGCTTGGTGGGGTCTGAGGTGTGGAACCTGTTGAGGGACAAAACGGAGACCGGGCAGGGACAGCATTTGACTCTAATAGAACTGAGCAAAAGAAAGTCATTTGACTTACACATTTCCGCGAGATAAATAAGGGAGGCTGAGACATTGGGAACTAACAAAAATTTCTGCATGGGAAAATGACTATATTCTTATTATTTCTGCTCACAAATTGTTTGGTAATTGTTCCATCACTCTAGTCAACTCGAGTTACACTTATCAGGACAACAATCTGTTGGCACCAAAACCTTGCTTTTGGCTTTCTTGATTTGATCATTAGAAGTAGATACAGTAAGATCATGTTCCATAACCCAATTCCTATCTTTTAATAATATTAATTACCCAAATAAAAAGCTAGAACGAGTCTTCATTCATACAACGGAGTTTGAATGTTAAAGAAATATTGTTAATGATATATACTTTCTTAGGAGAGAGGAGGTTGATTGTGTTAAATTATCTTTACTGATAGAAGACATTAATAAATACCATTCTTATAATTGACATGGGCATTCATTGTCATTTTAATAAAAAGTGGGTAGTTTTGGAATAATTTTGCAAACAACATTTGGAATCAAATTCCCAATTGATGTAAATATATCCAAAAGAAGTAACTTTAATTTCCTACAAGGTATCCAGCAATCCCCAAGTTGTGATTCAAAGAAGATGTAAAAACTACAACAAGAAGGTAGAATATAAATATAATGAGTGACTTTGTCATATGAATTGCAAGGCACATTTGAAGAAGTGTCTTTGGACAATATAAAATTTATATTGAAATCAAAAAATAAAAATGATTATAAATTTTCTTTGAATACGAAATTCGTCTAGTAAAAAGGAAATGGAATATAAAGGCACATGAAAACAATGACCAGAACATTATTAATCTTAAATCAAACATAAATATGATAAAATATTATTTTAAAAATTAAAAATGATGATTTCAATGTTATAATAAAACTTTGCTCCCTGTTTTGATCATTTTGAATGTAATTTGTATATAAAGTTTGAATCAAATTTCCAACATTTTAAAATGGATTTAAATATAAAAAAATTAAATTTATGAGGTCCCAATTCTATTCTACATATATGTACTACTTTCACAATTATTGTTAACCAAGTTTTTTCTCATATGTTCAGATATTGTCTTTGGTAGTGAGGGAGAGGATACTTAATGACCATTCATCATTAAAAAAGTCCCTTTATCGATTCATGAATTATTTTTATTTTTTATATCATTCTATAAAAATGTTATTCACATATGTTGAGTGGGATAACACCACCATGACCCCCAATGAAATGAGTAGAATATGAAAATTTAAGTAATAAAATATTGATAAAATAAAGGAATAAAATGATTTCTAAGACAGAATCATCTGTCTTTTCAATGTAGTTTATGTTTATTCCCTTTGTACATTAAACTAACATGATACCAAACTAATTGCGAAATTTTATTGTGACAATGTTTTAGTGAATTGTATGAAGTCTCCTTTATCACCTTTTTTATTTTTTTGAGGAAGTGGAAGAGTAGATGGTGTCCAATGGGTTTTATCATCATTTTATGATGTTGATACTAATGAAAGTGGGTAGTTGTTTTCAATGAGAATGGAATCATGGTATTTATAGCAACTCTGATCCATGTCTCCATTAGTTTTATTCCATAAACTATAGGTTAAAAAAGGGGGAAAATGAAAAAAAATGAAGCCCATGTATCATTTTAGGCAGAGATATATAGAAAATAAGTTTTTACATTCATAGAAATGTAAAATTATTAATTACTATTGTCATATCATATTTGTCTTAACATATATGTATAAGGTTATCTTTTTATTTCAAGTTTTGGAAGAATCTCAAGTGAATTCAACCTCAAAATAGAAATTGGTTTTGTTCCTTCCATATGTTTCATGAAAATAAGTCAAATATGTTAGTCATCTCGCCTCCCATATTAACAAATAGAAAACTAGTTGTTGAAATTGATATGTAGGCATCAAAATCACAACCACAATAGATTTTCAGAAAAAAAGAGAAATTAACGCTGATGTAAAATCATTAATGTATATTTTATGAGGACACTATCACCAAGGAAACCTTTTTATATATTCAAGATAAATTAGTAGTAAATAACTCTACACAAGTTGCTTGAATCACTTCACTTATCATAAATCTTTGAGATTTTTATCTAACATGCAAGCTAGTGAGGTTTGGTGATATAGGTTTGCCATTAGAAGCACATCTTATTAGTGCCTATAAGATGGCAATATTTTCTAGTCTTCGACTTGGCTAAGGCCATGAATCTAGAAAAATAGAAGAAAAATGAGAATTGTTGTGCAATATATTTTACTATGGACTCATGCGGCTCATTGAACATGCGATAAGCCTTGCCAACAGTGCATGCGATCTGGCTCGTTGACTCACCGCCATGAAAGCCACGTAGATCACAGTACGAAATTTAGAGTTGATATTTTTATGGCGCACGAGGTAGTCGGATTTCTCTATCGAGTACAAATCAGTACGCATGTAGAGAACGCTTACCAATGAGAATCGTTGTACTAGTCGTCGGCGAAAAGCGGAGAACGTTTCGAGGTTAACAGGCACGCATACTCCTCTACCTTCGGGGTCCGACTCGTAGTACGAATGGCTCCGAGGGTGGTCTCCGGTTTACAAAAGGATTCCATAAGGTCATCAGACCGCCTGGTCTTCGTCCCTCTCCTGGGGTGAAAGGTCCGTACTGAGAGGAAGAAATAAAAAAGCTCGGCGCTTTATTTCGAATTCTTACATTTCGTCCTCGCAGCGCCTTGTCGCCACGCTAAGCCCACTCAAGCCGCCGTCCAGTCCGCCCCCCCGGCCTTTTACTCCCCTTTCGCGTACCCCACCCTGCCCTTGTGCTCTCCGCTCTCCCATTCGAGGGTCGAGGGTTTCGCCGCCCGGGTCGCCGGAGGGGTGGGGGGGAGAGGGAGGAAGGAGCCTGGTGAGATTCCTGTTCTTCCTTTGTCGTATTCTTGTGGAAGTTGTGAGATGGTATATGTATCTTGTTTCTCTCTTGTTTCTCTCTGTTTTTTCTACCCTTTTCGAATCTTCAAGTGAAGCCGGTTTCTTGGTGGGATGTGGTGGGAGAGAGTAAGTAATAAGTGAGTTCTTTCCGTTCAGTTGTCAAGATATTTTGCGTTGACGAACTGAGAGCTTGAAAAAGAGGGTAAATGAGGCATGTTAAGAAATGTGTTATTAATTGTGTTTTGAGTTAGTACTTTTCTGCAGCCGTTTCTGTTCTCTCTGTAATGTTTTGAGTAAATTCTCAGTGTGTGCGTCTTAGGAAAAGGAACGATATGTTGATGATTGACGGAGTATCTTACAGGAAACTAGGATCTCTAGTACATCATTATATCGTCGGGAAAAATTGATCTGAATGCTGTTGTCTCGCCACAAGTTGTATTTAAATTGGTACATTGCTGCAATCGTCAATGTATTCAAGATTTTTGTGTTTAAAGGGGGCAGATCTTTTCCAAGAAGTCCCCTAAGGAGCTATTGCAGCCAATTCAAAATAAAGGCAGAGAGACAGTTACTTGTTGTTGTTATGATGTCTCTGTTACCATTGATAATTGTTGATAAAGTATTTTTGCGGGACTTTTTGAGGTATTCACCAGATGGTTTCTAGTAATGATTTTTAAAAATGCAAGAAGGAAATTTTATTCATCGGTTCGTTTTTTTTTTAAGATTACTTTTTTCTCGCAGTATTCTTGGTTCCCATACTGTGAGGTGTAATTAGATAATTCTTTATTGATTATTATTTAATCTCTTATCGAGTATAATAATTCCCTGAATATGTATTTATGCCTATTTGCATAGTTTATTCAATCAGATTCTAACATTGTTGAAAATAAACCTTATTGTTCTGAAGACCACTCTAATTCTGTGTTTAGATATTTTCAAGATGCTTGTGAGGTTTTATACCTCGAATGTATGAGCTTTAGTATGTTACAAAATTTTATGGTGCCAATAGTTTATTTTTTAGTAGTGTGCATGAACTAATTTAGTGTTTGGCAAGCAGCCTTTCCTTGATTTCTCTACTGGGCATGGCATCTAGCAATATATTCTTCAATGATATGCACGTAAACCCTGAAGTTATCGATATCACCAAGAATGAAGACATGGCGGGAACCAACGATTATGTCAACGATTCTATTCAGTGTTCACCAAAATCTCAGTTATCCATTGCTAACAGTGTTCGTGAGCTTTTGGGATGCCCTGTGTGCTTGAATGCGATGTACCCTCCTATCTATCAGGTTTGCCTTGTTCATGTTATTTCCTTTAGTATTCTTTTTCTGGTTTTTTGTGCAGTTTTCCTGCAGGTTGGAATATCCTTGTGGCACGCTACTTAATTTTCTGGTCTTCCATGTTTCAGTGGTTGAGACATTTAGATGATCAAATATGTTCATCTCACGTTTCATCATATTTAAATCCCTTTTTTATGGTCCTTTCTTTAATATCACTAAAAAAAGCAAACGGCAATTAGATTTCTGGTCCTTTCTTTAGCATCTGCCTATCATATATTGAATCTTGTAATTAGTTTTTTGGGTCATACAGAGTTGACTTGTAACTTCTTATTTGAAGTTGACCTTGGGTCATGCATTTTCACATAGTTTATTGATAGAGTGATTATGCAAATGGCTAATGTCTCAAGCTCCATCCAATGAAATTTAAACATCAACAGACCTTATGCATGTTCACTAATCAAGTTATTTAATCATACGTCATTTTCCATAGCGCCGTGTTCTCGGTCTGATTACTCCTAAGTTGCAATATGTTCCACAACCCATTGTTTGAAGTGCTTGGGTCCATCCACATCTAGGCCTAGCCAATAGAGCTGGGCACATCTGTTTCTTTGTGAAACTAATTATGCTGCTCTGGCTCCCTCTCTCTCTCTCTCTCTCTCTCTCTCTCTCTCTCTCTTTCTCTCTCCCGGCTACAAGATTGAATGGCCCACTATTTTCTGTGTTTAAAATGTATTATCTTGGGTTCCTATCTCTTCGTACCCACTGACAAAAGTTGGAATTATTGTCTTCTTACGAGGCGTTTTATAGGTTCTCCGCTTGTTTTACACTGTAAAGAGGAAGGCCTTCACGACGTACAATGATTGTTCATTGTCATAAAAGTTCGTCCTTGGTAGTGCCACCTAGGTACCCCTCTGATTGTGTATTCACAATGTAAAGTATGGGAGAGTCGCATCGTCCCTTGAATTATAAATCGAATTTCCACATTTATTTATTTTTTCATTATGATCCGAAGTAATTCTATGGAATGCCCCTCTCCTACCTTGTGCTTATTATTGACTTTATTACTGCCCCCTTCTTAGCATTTGCCTATTATCAACCTTTATGTATTGCCATTCTCCTAGCTTATGCTTGTTGCTCGGAAGTAGCATCTACTGTCTATAAATGGTAGAAAAATTTGTGCACTACGCAAGAAAAGAAAGGAAATAAGATGAAGAAAAGATTAATGATCATAATTAGTGAAAATTGTCATGCATCGTGTAAATTAATATAACTGGTAATAAAACGAAAATTGAGGTAAGTGGAAAGGCAATGAACCTTGCTAGAGAAGTGCTGCTTGCAAGCCTTGCTCCGAATGGGTCTCTCAAGTCGATGAGAATCGCTGTTCTTCAAATCTTGACTGGACCCATCATATTTTTCATGGTAACTTTGCCATTGGACGCTTTTTTTGCCCTCTATTTATAGCATCAATTGATTATTTATTTGTTTCAGTGCTCAAACGGCCACACTCTGTGCTCTGCATGTAAGACGCGCGTGCTCAACAAGTGTCCGACTTGCAGACATGACCTTGGCAACATCCGCTGCCTTGCTCTGGAGAAGGTCGCTGCGTCTCTTGAGCTACCTTGCAGGTACCAGAGCCTTGGCTGCCTGGGGATCTACCCTTACTACTGCAAGCTGAAGCACGAATCACAGTGCTCGTTCAGACCTTACAACTGCCCGTACGCCGGTTCCGACTGCGCCGTCGTCGGCGATATTCACTTCCTGGTGGCTCACCTGAAGAACGACCACAAGGTTGACATGCACTGCGGGAGCACCTTCAACCACCGCTATGTCAAGTCAAACCCACACGAGGTCGAAAACGCCACCTGGATGTTGACGGTACGATGCCCCTCTCTGTTCTTCGGCTTTTTTATGAAATCTCTGATAATTGGGCCCGATCGAAAGGTTTCGCATGCAATTTTTATCTTGATTTCATAAAGCTGTGAGATGGTCGCCAATCCACATGATGTGAGGCTGGGCAAGTGTGAGATTTGAAAGATCGAATGAAATATAGCTATGGCTTCATAGTACGCAGGAAGTAGCTGCTTCATGGTCATTCATGAACACCACTTTGCTTAAGAAGGCCTTCACCACCTCTGCAAGGTGATCATCCGCATGAATCATATAAATCTGCGCCTGTGCATTAATCGCATTCATTAACGTAAGAAGTAAGGTCCTTGCTTGTTCTTTGGGTACTCTCATAGCCCCTCTCTGCGACTCTCTCTCTCTATCTCTCTCTTGCTTCCTGATTGGAGTGGGATATCGTGGATGATTCACAGTTACAGCGCGGGTGGGGCATCTCGTTTTGGTGCGTTGATGGTGGTGCTTGCGGGAATCCATGCAGGTGTTCAGCTGCTTCGGGCAGTTCTTCTGCCTGCACTTCGAGGCGTTCCAGCTGGGGATGGCGCCCGTGTACATTGCGTTCCTGCGATTCATGGGAGACGACGCCGAGGCGAAGAACTACTGCTACAGCCTCGAGGTGGGGGCGAACGGGAGGAAGATGGTCTGGCAGGGCGTGCCGAGGAGCATAAGGGACAGCCACCGGAAGGTGAGGGACAGCCACGACGGCCTCGTGATCCACCGGAACATGGCCGTCTTCTTCTCCGGCGGCGACAGAAAGGAGCTGAAGCTCCGGGTGACAGGCAGGATATGGAAGGAGCACTGATGGGTGATGGGCTCTCTCTCTTTCTCTCTCTATTTCTCTCTCTACGTCTCTCTCTCTCTCTCTCTCTCTCTATCTCTATCTTCTGCTTGTAGAGAAGGCTGCCTTCCATTGGCGTCCACGTCTGTCCTGCTCATGTATTTCTGATGTTTTCAGGGCGAGTTTCTCTTCCCTCTTGTTACAACACGTTAATACATGAATGGAAAGGCCTCTGTTGTATCTTGCATGGTTGACCGGGTCAGGTCTACTGCTCTCTCTCTCTCCCTCTCTCTCTCTCTAAAGGGTAGAGTGACACGTGCATGCTTCTGGATCCGTTTTGTTGAAACTCGGGTTAGAAGCTTAATTGCAATAATAATAATGATAATAATAATAATAATGAGCACAAAATATTATCATATTTTACTACCCGTTGCCAAAAAAAATCCGTTATGCTGCTGAACCGCATTTTACTGACACGGTTTATTTGTAAGAATTAATGTTCTCGGACGGTAATAATGGGTTATTTCTTTAATTATATTGACTTAATTTGTATTAAATAATTACATGGGGTGTCAAACTTCTGCGACGGAGGCAAAAGCTTCCATGGGTCAACCCTTGCAAATTGACTTTCGACGGGCAGATCCTCTCTTGTCGGGGAGAAAGACGAAAGTCAACGCCTTCTTGCAGAGCTTGTCGGCGGGTTGCTAATTATTTTCACAATGGGTATTTGGCAAGGAGGAAAAAAAAAGCTTTTTTTTTGGCCGACTGGTAGTGGGGTGTGCGGGGAATTCGAATCTTCCCGCTCAAACCGTTTACTCCGTTTCTTCGAAAATTCGGACCGGCTGCGGCTGTCGTCACTCGTTCGCAGTCGCTGGGGAAGGCCGCTCGTCCTCTCCGATGGCGTCCCCGCCGCCCTTCGTCTTTCCCTCTTCCCTCCATGACCTGGAGGAGGAGCCCGACGGCGGCGAGCGACGGCTATGCGTCGCAACTTGGACGGATGTTTCGTCTCTGCGCGCGGCAGATCTCGAGGAATTCGTCAAAGGTGCGGCTCCGCACGGCGAAGCCATCCTCTTCCTCCCTCTCGTTCTGTGTGTGTGTGTGTGATTGATGTGTGTTTTCTGTGCAGGTCTGGCGTTCGATCTGTCGGACAAGGAGATCTTCTGCGTGGAGGAGCAGGGAGTGTTCGACCGTTTATATTCCGTCGTCAAGGGTTTCGCCCGGCTCCCTCCGGGCTGCAAAAGCCTCCTCGTCGACACTCTCCGTTCCAATCTATCTGTACTCCTCCCCAGCATTGGTTCCCTTTCTCGCTCCTCCACCTCATCTCCGCGGCCTGCAGTGGGCGCCGCATCCCCGCTTTCCTCTCCGTCTCCTGGTTCTAATGGCGTCTATGGATGTGGCCCCTCATCCCCAGCCGAACGCATTGCTTCACACCGCAATGCCCTCAAGATCTACACGTTCTTCCTCTTCACGATCGTCCTCTCCGAGGATTCAGAATCCTCCGCGCAGGAACACGGGAAGGCTGGAGGTGGTGGCATTTTTAAGGTCAGGGTTTTATTTGGTTTCTTTCTACCACTTCTTTCTCGGCTGTAGCCTGCGAAATTTCTATGCCCCATGTTTTATGTTTATTCGCCGTTCTTTATGCGTCTAGTTGGGAGCGCAAGGGCGAAGGAAGAACGCGGCTGCCTCAGCCTGGAACTTGGGGTCCCAGCGGGGTCGCGTGGTGAATGTTATTGCGAACTCGTTGGACATCAACCTCCAGCTGCTCTTTGGGTCCATTGATCCTGACGAGAAGTACCTGTCATTCATGTCCAAGTGAGCTACTCGTGCCATTCTTTTACCTCTTTTTTTCTACCAACTCTTCTTCAATTTGATAAAGCCCTTCGCATACGATATAGGTCTGCGTTTCTAATGTTCGAGAATTCTGTCTTTCTGAAAGACGATGAGACAAGGGATGGCCTCTGCCGCATAATTGGTTCTATTTCGACCAAGTACCACCGGACAGCAGAGTCGTGTGCATCGATCTTGAACCTAATATACAGGTTTGACTTCTCTGTGTCACCATTAGTCAGTGCAGTGGCTTCTGCCGAGAAGAAGTACGGGGATGGGAGCCTGGCGGTCGCCCTCATTAGGGAGATTGGACTAACAGATCCGAAGGACTATGTCAGGGATACTACAGGATCTGAGAACATTGGAAGGTTCCTTGTGGAGTTGGCTGACCAATCTCCTAAGATAATGTCTACAAACATTGGCATCTTAATTCCTCACTTTGGAGGAGAGTCTTACAAGATACGAAATGCTCTGGTTGGAGTCTTGGGAAAGTTAGTCACGAGGGCATTTAAGGACAATGATGGAGATGTGAGCTCCAAGTCTCTGCGACTACGTGGGAAGCAGGCTATGCTGAATATACTCCTCGAAAGGTGTAGGGATGTGTCGGCCTATACAAGAAGCCGGGTCCTTCAGGTTTGGGCTGATCTCTGTGAAGAGCATGCTGTCTCGATTGGTCTGTGGAACGAAGTTGCATCGATCGCTTCAGGGAGGTTGGAGGACAAGAGCGCAATTGTTAGGAAATCTGCATTGAATTTGCTTATCACAATGTTGCAACATAACCCATTCGGTCCACAGCTTCGTATTGCAGCTTTTGAGGCAACGTTGCAGAAGTATAAAGATATATTATGTGAGATGGAGTCTAGTGGCCTTTCGCAGAGTGTCATGGATGGTGATGCTATTCAAAAGGAGTGTGCGGATGGGGAGCAGCGTGATAATTTGAATGATAGGATCACAGCTTTTTCCGTGCAAGGAGAAAAGGAAGATACATCAATGCCTGTCGGTGATTTGGAACAGACGAGGGCGTTGGTTGCATCTCTAGAGGCGGGTTTGCTTTTTTCAAGGTGCATAAGTTCTACAATGAACACTCTGGTCCAACTATTGGCTTCATCTTCTGTAACTGATGTAGAGAATACAATCCTCCTGCTAATGAGGTGCAAGCAATTCCAAATTGATGGATCAGAAGCCTGCCTGCGCAAGATGTTGCCCTTGGTAAATGTTTACGGACTATTTCATACTCGCATCTTTACTGGCCATAGTTTATGGGGACTATGTTTCCTATTACCCATCAGTGCATTAACTCTGCAAATCTACAGGTTTTTTCACAGGACAAGTCTATATATGAAGCTGTGGAAAATGCTTTTATCACGATTTATCTACGGAAAAGCCCATCAGAAACGGCTCTAAATCTTTTGAGTCTTGCAATAGATTCTAATATTGGAGATCTTGCGGCTTTGGAGTTCATTATTAGTTCTCTTGTGTCTAAGGGAGAAATATCTATGAGCACGGTATTCAGCTCTATCTTCTTTATAGCAAGAATCCATTTTTTGAAAGTGTAATTTCAGTAAAAATGATTATAATGTTTCTAACCACTTGAGAAATTGCGAGGAAAATTTTATGTGTTGGCTCATTGATGAAAAGATCATAGCTGGCCCGAATTATTGAAAATGCAAATGTAGGCGAAAAATACCAGAGCGATTTTGTATTAGACTGCCTGTCTCTTTGTGGTTGGATCTCCAATAATCAGTAATAAGACTACCGACGAATCAACCATTCGAATTCGATCCACGAATTGGACAAAACATTCACTTATAGAAAAAAAAATAAAGGATCTTGCAAATTTGTGTGGGGTTGTGAGGGAGATGGGTGGAGGGTTTGGGCAACACGTAGCGTGTGAGTTTCTTTCCAGTGAAAAGTTTCTTCACAAGCTCCACCTCTTGATAGCAAGCTTGCCAGCCACCGTTTTACTAGGACACACTGACTTCCTGCTTTAGACACTACCCATTTAAAGCCCTGCATAGCTTGGGCTGGCTCCGCTGGCTATTTAGGAGGTTCTTTAGCCGTAATTTACTCACGGCCTCTTCTCTATCTAATTCAAATTAATTACAGCTGGATCCCCTTATTCCATTTCCTGTACACATTTGTTGTGCTGTGTTAATGGCTGCCTTCATTTACCTTGGATCATTCATTAATAGAATTTGACCACGATATTATGAGATTTTAAGTAAGATGCTTGGGTTTTCTAAAGTTCTATTTATTGGACTTTTATGAGTGAGCATGGCTAATGGTATCATAGTGCCCCATTCCTCGGCATGGTTTCCAGCTTGTGATTTTATCATATTCCCCAGGCAACGGTGAACTACTTGTCTGATTTTGTTTTTTGAAAAATCTTCATAAGAAGTTGTTTTCACTGCTGCTCATATGGAAAGAATTACATTGAATGCCTTCTGCCAGAAGAAACACATCTGCTCTAAAGAGGTTGTACATTCTCTGATTCTCTTCTTTATTTGGATTTGTCACACCTTAAAGACGAATATCTTCCTCTCCAGCATGGTAGTTGTCATAATCTGTTTCTATTACTCCTTATCCACGTGATCAAATTCAGCGAAATTGACTTTTAAAGTGGGCAAAGCATTTAAAGTCCTCTCTCTCTCTCTCCCCACTAGTGTTTCTTCTTCTGTGAGGTCCACAAGCAGACCGAAATTGACTCCGGTCAAATATTATTCTGGAGTTCCAATCTTGCTATTTTATTTCCTTTAAATGTTTTAAAATAAATCAATAGGATCTATCTCCTGCCCAAGCACAATGAAACGGCTCAAGAACTATTTTTTATCTCGAATGCTCTAGATGTTTTTTACTTTCTTGAACGCTGAGAACATGGCATACACAATTTCTTTTTGTTACCATATAGATAAATTTTTCTCTTACCATCAAGACATATTTTAAAGGATATTCTAGTGAAATAAATGTAGAACTACTGTCATCGTCTTAAGCAATATATTCAGTTACACTAACCTGAATTGATAAATTATCAATACCATTGGTCCAATGTATGCCTTATTTGAAGACAATGATAGTACTTCTCTGTATTTGGTGAGAACTTCCACGGGGAATTATGTCTTTCAAACGATTCTATTGTTTTACTGTCACATGGAGAAAACAAATATTGTGATCTGATGATGGGGAAAAAAAAAGGGAAAAAATCTAAAGGCATTAAGAGTCCAGAGGATCAGATATCTCATGATAAATTATCAATATCATTATAGTTTGTATTTGATGAGTGCTTCTACGAAGAATAATATTTTTCAAAAAATTCTGTTGCTTTACTGTCACATGGAGAAAGCATGGTTTATGATCTAATGATGGGGAAAAAAAGGGAAAAAATCTAAGGATATGTAGAGTCCAAATGATCATATATGTCAGGAGATTTTCCGTCTAATATAGGTAAATTATGTAATTTGTCGTAGGAATGAAATATACTATCAGCCCATGTGACATTAAAAACATAGTTCTGTTTGCTTTTGATTTCATGGTGGGCGAATTGCTTGCTTCAGTATGAGTGACTTAATTTTTTTTTACTGTCACTGCTTCTCGGTAAAATATTTAACTTCACCATGTGAACTTATTATTCAATATTCTGGACATATTTTTCTTTGACATCATGGCATCATCTGATCAATTTGTAATGTACACGGATTTATTTATTTATTTTCATGTAGGAGTTCGCTTATGGTGGTGTTATACAAATCACGAAGTGTCGCCATCTATGATAATATGTGAATGTTTTTTGTTCTTCAGGTATCAGCTTTATGGGACATCTTCAGCTTTAACATCAATGGGGTGACAGCTGTGCAGTGTCGTGGAGCTCTTTTACTCCTCTGCATGGCTGCGAAATCATCTCCTGGGATTCTAAGTTCTCATTTGCAGGATATCATCGACATTGGTTTTGGCCGTTGGGCAAAGGAGGAACCTTTACTTGCAAGAACAGCTTGTGTGGCACTTGAAAGATTGTCTAGGGAAGACAAGGAGAAATTGACAAATAGCAGCGGTGGTAGAGTCTTTGGTATACTACAGGGTTTAATTACTGGTTTTGTGCTTCCAGAAAACATTTGGTATGGTGCTGCTGATAAAGCTATATGTGTTCTGTACTCTATTCACCCAGCACCTGAAATGTTTGCTGCAGATCTGGTGAAATCATCCCTCAGATCACTGTTCTGTTGTCATGAAAGTAATGTGGGGTCTGATAATTCTGATAATGGAGATTCCAAATTATTTTGTAATGTTTCGGCGTCAAAGCTAAGCAGATGTCTATTCATCATAAGTCATATAGCACTGAATCAATTGATTTACATTGAATCCTGTGTTCGACAAATCCAAAAGCAGAAAGCGAACCGAGAAAAAGAAATGAAAAACGAGTCTATTGAAGGGGACAATGGAGCATCTGCTGAGGCAAATACCAAAGTTGTAATATCTCTTTTATGATGCTTTGTTGCCATTTATTTTTATTTTTATTTTGTCGTAGAGTGATTTATTACCTTGTACTGCACTTCCCTTTGTGTTTTATGATACTCTAGGAACCTAAAAATGCAGTATCCTGATGATAACTGGATGGAATTTCCCTATATATTCGGTTTTTTTCACTAGCTTTAAAGTGCGTAAGCTAGCCTTTACTGAATGGTTCGCTCCTTTCAAAAGTTTGTGTCATTGGACTAAACTGCTAGCGACAATTTGGATAAATTTTCATCATTTACAGTTTATTGATTGAAAAAATTTAGGCGTTAAATTGCGTTCAAATCACCGATGAATTTCAGGAGTAGTGTTTTTTTGTAAACGCATTGTTTGTAAAACTGAATAAACGTATTATTTTCTGTACTTTTCCTTAAATTGTATGATCTCATTTTTCTGTATTCTTTTTTACACGACATAAAAATTGTGTCCTCGTTGATGTTTTGCTCCACAGGGTGGAATAAATGCTGAATTGGGTCTTGCTTCTTCTCAAGATGTGATGATTGATGGACTTTCTGAAAGAGCTGAGAAAGAAATAATCTCAGGTGCCCGTCATGAAAAGAACCTAATCGGGAACTGTGGACCTTTTATTTCGAAACTTTGTCGGAATTATAATTTAATGCAGAAGGTGTATATTCTGTTTCTATTCTTACTAACTTTTTTTTTAGCTATCCTGCTGTGGTATTTTGATTATTTTCATCCAACGTGACTCTGGGACTCACCACTGTCTTGCTGTCTTGCTTTTTCTAGTATCCCCAACTACAGGCTTCGGCAATGCTTGCCCTATGCAGGTTAATGATTATTGATGCCGACTTTTGGTAAGTACCTACTGTTTTTTTCTTGGTCATATATGCTCTATCAACGTGTAAGCATAAACGAACCATAATTTATTGAGCTTTCAGCGAGTCAAATCTTCAGTTACTGTTCACTGTCATTGAGGGTGCCCCATCGGAAACAGTCCGTTCCAATTGCACCGTGGCTCTTGGGGACCTTGCAGCTCGCTTTCCCAATATTCTGGAGCCATGGACGGAGAACATGTATGCTAGACTTCGAGATCCTTCAGATTCTGTCAGGAAAAATGCAGTTCTGGTGCTTTCTCATCTAATTTTGAACGACATGATGAAGGTCTGATAGACATTCTGCTTTACCATCATATCTTTTCCATATGTGACTTACGTACTGAATCTGCTGAAACATTTGTGACAGGTGAAAGGATATATAAATGAGATGGCTATGAAGTTAGAAGATGACAATGAAAGGATTTCAAACCTTTGCAAACTTTTCTTTCATCAGTTGTCAAAGAAAGGTACTCTTATTTTTGGTCTTGGTTGTACTTTTCTGCCTGTTGTTGATACTGCTGGTGTACTTTGCATTTTCAGGGAGCAATCCAATCTATAATTTACTTCCGGATATTCTTGGAAGATTATCAAGAGAAAATCTGAAAGCTGAGAAATTTCGCAGCATCATGCAGTTTTTAATAAACTCCATAAAAAAGGTAAAATGGTAGCACATCTATTGAGCGGATGGGAGTTATTTTCTCGTTGTTTCCTGCTGTCTAATTTTGAGTTACGTTCAGGACAAGCAAATGGAAGCTCTTATTGAGAAGCTATGCAACCGTTTCTGTGGAGTTAATGGTATACTTCACCATGTAAAACATTTCTTCTGTTTATCTATTTTGGTCACGTGATAAATATATCATGTGAGTTTCGCATGAGTTCTTGTCTGATCCATACCGCTGTAATTTTTGTTCAAATATTGTCTTGCTATGGACACCAAGTTAGGAAACTTAATTTTCAAAATAAAATAATTCATCTTTTCCCTCCTCCCAATAGTTCGTAGTCATTTCAAATATAATACTGCATTTGAGGTGGGAGTGTCATTTGGGAAGTTTGATTTCATGGTTGGTGAAAGCTGCCTTCCGAATATGAACACATTTTGATCATATTTTCTTGCACGTTTTGCTCTAGTTTCTCAGAGCATTTAATTTACTTTCATTTAGAAGATGTCGTTTCCAAAATCATGTTTACGGATGCGGTGACCAAATCTGAGTTGCTTATCTGTTGCCATTTCAGTACATGTTGAACTATATACTTTGGTATTTAGCTCCTTCTAGATTAATCTCTTTCGTTGAAACATTTTTTGTTCACTTTTCTGATGCAGATGTCCGACAGTGGGAGTATATTGCATATTGTCTTTCTCAGCTGACATTTACTGAAAGGGGGTTTAAGAAGCTTATAGAGTATTTGAAAACTTATGAGCATGCTCTATGTGAGGATTCTGTGATAGACCATTTCAGGAACATAATCAGCAAGGTCATAAATATATTTATTTTTTCAGTATGATTTTTTTTAATTTTACCCCTTGGAAACAATATCTAAAACTTTTTCTTTAATCTCATATCAGGGGAAGAAATTTGCAAAGTTAGAGCTCAAGTCCTGCATAGAGGAATTCGAGCAAAAGCTAAATCAGATTCATGTTGATAGAAAAGAACAGGAGAAGACTACCCGAAATGCACAAGTATACCAGCAGCAAATTGGCAATATCAAGGGCTTCGTTCTCTCCAAGGAAGGCACTGATGAAGAATCCAATGATGCTGATGGTAGGGGATTTGCTCAATTTCTTTGCTGGCAGGTTTATGATGCCTTGATCATTATGCTGCTTTTTAAGATAGAACTATGCTTCTGATGTTGCCTTTTTAATTGCATAACTGTATAATTTTTCCTCGGGCACCAAAAGTGGCACAACAGATAGGATATTAACCATAAAAAGATTATTAACGGTGCCGCAATTTATGTATTGCACGAGTTATTCTTTTATTTATCTTTGAGCTAAATGACCTACAAGAATGACTTTGAACCAAATATTTAGTGACATCATACTGCTTGTCAGCGAATACAATATGGACGATGAAATTGGAGCTGTTAAAGGATTGTCCACTGATTTTTTTTTTTTTTTAAAGTAGTAGTCACTGAATCTTTGTATGTGTGAGTTCTTCATCATTATCTCTGACGCAAACATCATTTAGATGGCTATATCATAATTTTCATTTAACCTGTGACGAAAAGTCGGATTCAGGAAGGCGGTTCGCATTTCTGGTGCAAGAAAATTGGTCACTGAATACTTATTTTAGCCATCTGAACAGCCGTGTATAGATTCAGTATCCTGGCTAATGACTGGCACAGGAAATCTCCTTTCCCTTTGCCAAGATGGGCCATCATCCGGCAATCTCCTTTCCATCCTCGCTCAAGATGGGTCCTCTTTCTTATGAGGCTGAGCCTACATCTGACCAACCGCTGACAGCTGAGAGATGATTAGACTTCCAGCCATTGATTCTACAAAGAACTGAATTTTGCCAGCAATTCCATTGAAGCGGGTAAATTTGATTCATCATCTGTCAAAGCTTGTCGGGTTCTGCAGAGGTTCAACGATGCCGTAGATTTTTCGCTCAAGATTTATTCTATAAACAATAGTGTTCGCTAGACAGTTTATGAAAAATATGACGAGCAATGTGCCATTATTCTTCATAAAAACCGGCCGTCTATCCATGCCCATCAACTGCTTGTTCTTTTGCTTACGAGTGGAATGACTCTGTGACCCTGATCGATGGCTTGCAGGCGGATACGGCGATGGCATGGAGCCAAGTGAAGATAGAACGGAGGAGGAGGAGGCTGCTGCTGCTCGCCAGTCGTGCCAAGAGAACGACGCCAAGTCAGACGAAGATAGCGGCATCTCCAATGCTGCGGACAATCACGGTGAGTGGTCCAAGATAATTAGCTATCCTCTGCCGCGCGGTAAGAGGTCATCCCTCTATGCCCATCAACTGTTCGCTCATTGGCTCCTGAGCGCTTGCAGGCGGATACAGCGAGGACATGGAGCCAAGTGAAGCTCGAACGGAGGAGGCTGCTGCTCGCCGCTCGTGCCAGGAGCACGCCAAGTCAGAAGAAGATAGCGGCATCTCCAGTGTCGCGGATAATCACAGTGAGTGCTCCAAGAGATTAGTAGGCAGCTCCGCTCTGCCACCCCTTAACAAGTGTTCTTCAACGGTAGCGGCGCTTCGTGCTTGTTGCCAGGTCCGCTTGAAAGACGGGTGGAGGTGCTCTCTGCGGTTAAGGTGGAGGAGCTCCGAGGCGACTCCCACTCCCGCTCTCCAGGTTAGAGAGCCGGTCTCTTGTATCTATCCTCTTCTGATCTGCGCCGCCGATGACCAGAGAGGGGGCTCGCTCCACGCAACACTCATTGTAAGGCCTTTTTTTGCCCTCAACCGAGAGCAATGCCTCTTTGCCTCTGCTTCTTCTCTTAGCCTTTTCCTCATGCCCCTCGCCGCCGGCGACGGCGACGAGGACCGGGCCTGTGCGGCATGCTGCCCTAGTTCTGTCCTGTGAGGGAGGAGGGAGGAGCACAGAGCGGCGGTCGAGGGAGGCGCTCTTACCGTTGCCGCTGCGTGGCCTTCCTCGCCGGCGACGGCGATGGGGTCCGGTGGTTGTTTTCGCCATCGCCGTGGGCGGAAGAAGAGCTTCACGTCTCTCTCTCTCTCTCTCTCTCCTGCGTGTTTACGAAATCAACCGATAATGTCTTTGACAAAAAACTCCAAATTCGTAAAATGAACCGTCTCCCCCTCTCTCTCTCCTCTCTTTCTCTCTCCTCTCTCTCTCTCTCTAACAGAACAGAATTCCCTCCCTTGCTCGCCTCGGTTCACAGCTCCGCCGGGTCTTCGTTCCCGGAGGGGGCTGCCTCGTAGAACGCAGTTCTGCCGTCTCCAGGCGAGGCCTGAATGAATTCATGGGTGTGGAGGACGCCTTCCTCCACCCGCAGCACAAGCTCTGCGGTTTTCTCCGCCTCGTCGTCTCCGTGAAATCGGCCGACCAGCGGGGGCCACCTGGGGCGGCGCCGCTCCAGTTCCCGGCGCCGGGGGCGTCCTGCGCTCTCTCCGGCAGCGGGGGGGCCGCCGACGACGTCGTCTTGCTCTCCGAGGACGGATTCGTGCTCTCCCCTTACTCTCCGGTGATGTAGAGAATCAAGGGTCCCTGCCGCCGCCGCAACCCCCGCAGGAAGATGCAGGAGCTCCGACCCCCCGTAAGCAGAGAGGGAAGAGCCTCGTGGCTCGCAGTAGTTTCCCTGTTCCATCTTCGAGGAAGAGGCGCCGGAAGGGGGCCGGGCATGGTGGATCGTCGTCCCATTCGCCGGCGACGACGCCTTCCTCGCGGCGGAAGAAGGGGTTCGGATCTGCGACTGGGAGCGCGAGCGTGCTCCACCAGCTGCACGCCTTGACAGCGCACAAGTGCATAGCTATCGAATGCAGGGTGATCGGAGTTGCCGTTCGGGGCGAGGAATCCGCCAGGGCGGTGGTGTTGGTGGATGTCTACCTGCCGATTGTCGTCTGGTCGGGTTGGCAGTTCCCCAGGTCAAGCGCCATGGCGGCTTCCCTTTTCAGGCACCTGAGGTACGAACACAATCTTGCATGGCTTTCCTTCTACTCGCTTCTTTCTGAACTCTTACGATTTCCCGGTTTGGAAAGTCCTGTGCTCTCGCTTTCATTCTCTTTAATATCACAGAATTTTACTCTCTTCTACTGCAAGTGCACTCCACCTACCTGTTACCCAGACAGTACTAGTTACGGTGGCTGATGTTTTATATTAGCAGCTTGGTGTCACTGCGAATGAAGCCCAGCTCTAGTTTCACGGTTCCAGATCAGATGATCGAGTTAGAAAATAGAACTCCATTTCGTCTAAGTTACGATAACTGGAAAGTCATGCCATGGACTCTAGATCCCATTACTGTTTTTGGAACCAGTCTTAGGTACATTGCGGAAAAGTTCTCTGGCCGTAAATTTGTTTTCAATGGGCTGAAGTTCTTTTTCTGTGAAGTTTAGCTCATACTTACTGCATGATCTCTAGTCTCTGGGGACCTAGCTTCCTAAATCAGAACTGTTGATAATCTAGCGTCCTCTGTGAGGACCTAGCGTGGTCTGTCATGCCCGAATGAGAGCTTCTATCTTTAGTGAATGCTTACCTTGAAATGCAAATTTTTCTTTGGAGCTCTCAGTGGTGCAACTAGCTCAGTCCAGAGCAATGGCACCACTATCAAAACAAAAAAAATTGGATAAGCAAATGCCCTTTTAAGAATCAAATATCAAAGGCATTGATGAGAGCTTGAGAGGACTTGTGCACTTTGACAGCATCTATGAAATCACCGTGCACACATGTAGCTGCTATGTCCGCTGCGAGGATTGGTGATTACAATCTATATACTGATCAAAGAGGCACTGTTGTGCACGTTGCCTGCACATATGCCTTCTCTCGCCTCGAACGGCAACTCCGCCTCTCCGATTATGTTATGAAAGGGTATTTACATACTCCGATTATGTTATGAATGGGTATTTACATTTGTTCCAAGTTGTACAATATATCTTGCGAGCGTTGCTAGTCTAATGGGGCAGCGAATCTTAACCAATTGCAAACTCTGGAAAGAGTGGTTTTGCTGTCCATGAACGGACTCCTATTTGAAGTAAGTACTTTGCAAAGGCTTCTCGATTTCTCATTTTTGCCACCTCCTAGGTTCTTCTGACACCTTACTGGTTTCTGCGGTTGCAAGCTTATGGCTTCTTTCTAGGTTCTCAATGGAGCCATTCCTCTCACTGTAGCAAGCTTAAGTGTAGACGATCTACGTATGTGCATACAAGTTTACCAACTAAGGTCACTATTCTGAGGATGTGGCTTGAAACTTCAGGTGTCAGAAAACATAATCCATCAATTCAAAATATGTACTTTATTTACTTTGACTCACCATTGATGTGTTACTGTGACTGCCATACAGCAATTGATTGGGGCGTTGATCTTTTTGATAGACTTTACCTCATTTCATTCGTTTGATACTACTTAGAGCCGGGAGACATTCAAAGACGATAATTTGATAATTGGGTTATATACATTATTTTTTATGTGGAATATTATTGATGTTTTTAAATTGTTTTGCAGCTGTAGGAAGGTTTCTCTAAATTTGTACCTACGGTGTGAATTTGATTTTTCTTTATTTCTCAGAATTTTGATATGAGTGGTAATTGGATTTATGTAAGACCTAGGAGCTGTTTTCCTTTCATGAATAACATAAAGGCTTCATTTGTTCCTGATCCCAGTTTCTCTAAATTGTTGGACTGTTTATCCATCTGACATAGCTCTGGAATGTCTTCTGCAGTTGTAACTGGGAAATGAGGAATTCATTGCTAGCTTTTGGAACTGCTGAGAATCCTATCCTCGAAGATGCTGAATCCGCGTGGGATAATTCAGAATGCGGTGTTCTTGGATGCAATCTTCATCGCAGAAGCCTTAATGATTGTGGTAGAAAAAAGTTATTTGATCTGCATGAAATATTTAAGGGCCTGCCTAGTGTTTTGGAGGAGAAGTTATACCCTACAAAAATAAAGCCTGAGAATCCTTTTATTGGTACTGGGATTTGGGATCTTGCTGATGATGTTTTGAGTAATGTTCTATGCTCACTTTGTCCAAGAGACCTTATCAGCGTTGCATCCACTTGTTGCCATCTAAGGTCATTGGCTGTATCAATTATGCCATGTATGAAGCTTAAACTTTTTCCCCACCAAAAAGCAGCAATTCAGTGGATGTTAAAACGTGAGCATAACTCTGTGGTTCTGCCACATCCTCTCTATATGGATTTCTCAACCGAGGATGGGTTTCATCTCTACATGAATGCCTTTTCTGGGGAAATAGTGACTAGTAGGGTTCCCACCATTAAGGACTCTAATGGGGGGATGTTTTGTGATGAACCAGGATTGGGAAAGACAATCACTACACTTTCTCTTATTCTAAAAACACAGGGGACATTGGCTGAGCCACCTCATGGAGTTGATGTTGTATGGTGCATGCATGATCCGGTTAAAAGATGTGGTTATTATGAAGTCAGTGCCGACCATTTCAATGATGGTAGTTTTGCAGTTTGGAAAAGATTTACTACCAATGCACGAAGGAGGCAAATTCATGGTGATAAGTCCTTGCAAGAATTGCCTGACATTTCATATTCCTCACTGAAACATGCAAGATCCAAACGTTCAAATTTTTTTATGAAATGTGCAAGATCAGAGTGGTCTGGCCGAATTCCTGTGTCTGAAAGATTTCCTACTACTAAGTTAGAAAGTTCCTCTTGTACGAGCCCAAAATCATTGGAGAAATCAAATGTTTTTCAATGTACCAGGAACTTTAATCGTGTGAGAAGGAATCTTCTTGACACTTATGGAAGAAATCCAGATCTTGTTACTAATGAGAAGATTGAGGATGATAGGACAGGGTATGACTCATTTATCCCCAAACTCAATTCCAATATGAAGCATGCCAATTTCCTTATCTGTAACAAGAAGTCCAGGAAGTCTAATGCGGCATCTATTGATTCAAATGAGACGTGGGTGCAGTGTGATGCTTGTAGAAAATGGAGAAAATTACCAGAGACAAGCATACCTGACGCTACAGCTGCTTGGTTTTGTAGTATGAACAGCAACCCCCTATTCAAGTCTTGCGCGGTTCCAGAGGAGTCTTGGGATCATACAGAGGCAATAACGTACTTGCCAGGATTTTACATCAAAGGTACTTCTGAGGGGAAGGAACAAAATATATCATTTTTCACGAGCGTCCTAAAGGAACATTGCACATTGATCCATTCTGAAACAAAAAAGGCTTTAGACTGGTTAGCTGGTCTATCTCAAAGCAAACGTCTAGAGATGGAAACAGGTGGTTTAACACGTCCAGTTTTAGATACACATTCACGCAGAGATGCAGATGAATACCATAAAATCTTTCAAGCGTTTGGTCTTGTGAGAAAGATCGAAAGAGGTACAGCTAGGTGGTATTACCCACAGAAACTTGATAATTTAGCATTTGATGCAAAGGCTCTTCGAATCGCTCTCACTAAGCCCATGGACTTATTCAGATTTTACTTGTCGAGAGCAACTCTAATCATTGTGCCGGCAAATTTGGTTGAACATTGGAAAACCCAGGTTCAAAGGCATGTCAGGCCAGGGCAGCTGCGCATTTATGTGTGGACTGATCACAAGAAGCCCTGTGCGCACAATCTCGCATGGGACTATGACATTGTCATAACAACATTTAACCGGTTAAGTGTAGAGTGGGGGGCATGGAGAAGAAGTGTATTGATGCAAGTTCATTGGCTTAGATTGATTTTAGATGAAGGCCATACACTTGGTTCAAGTCTCAGTTTAACCAACAAGTTACAAATGGCTATTTCAATGACAGCATCATATCGGTGGATATTAACTGGGACACCAACTCCAAATACTCCTAACAGTCAAGTGGCTCATCTGCAACCAATGTTGAAGTTTCTTCATGAGGAGGCATATGGACAGAACCAAGAATCATGGGACACTGGCATCCTTAAGCCATTTGAGGCAGAGATGGAGGATGGAAGATCTCGTCTACTACAACTGCTGCAGAGGATCATGATTAGCGCGAGAAAAACGGATTTGAAAATTATTCCTCCCTGCATTAAGAAGGCAACTTTTCTAGATTTCACCAAAGAGCATGGTAGGAGTTACAATGAACTAGTAGCCACTGTTCGGCGAAATATTTTGTTAGCTGATTGGAATGATCCTTCTCATGTTGAATCCCTTCTTAACCCAAAGCAATGGAAGTTTCGAACCAACACAATCAGGAATGTTAGGCTTTCATGCTGTGTATCTGGCCATATCAAGGTAACTGATGCTGGGGGGGATATACAAGAAACAATGGATGTACTCGTGCAAAAGGGCCTGGATCCTCTTTCTGAAGAGTACGGTTTCATTAAATCTGTCCTATTAAATGGTGGTAATTGTTTAAGGTAGGATCTTTCTCATACAGAAATATTCCAGTTATCAGAGCTCATCAGTAACCATTCTGATCCAACTCTTGTAGGTGTGGAGACTGGTGCCGTTTACCTATTATTACACCATGTAGGCATATTTTATGCCTTGATTGTGTTGCTCTGAACAGTGAAAAATGTACCGTTCCTGGATGTGGGAATCCCTATGAGATGCAATGTCCTGAGTTATTAGCTCGTCCTGAAAATCCTAACCCAAAATGGCCTGTTCCCAAGGATCTTATAGAGTTGCAACCTTCTTATAAACAGGTCTGTGCTTTCAGCTAAATATTTCTTATCTCTTTGTGACCTGTTGTTATTGGATACTATGCTGGTTCTTATGCAGGATAACTGGGATCCTGACTGGCATGCGACATCAAGCAGTAAAGTTGCACACCTCGTCGAAAGATTGAAGGAATTGAGAGAAGCCAATAGGAAACTTGGTTACTTCAGTGACGAGGAAGGTAATTTTGAGGAGTTACTGCGCAATAGAAAGAAAAATAATACAACCCTACCAGACCTTGTCAGTAGTAGTAAGCTTGGTCGTGAATCCAATAGCAGAAGGCCTGAGAAAGTGATTATATTTTCGCAGTTTCTTGAGCACATACATGTCATCGAACAGCAGGTAAAGTCTTGCAAAAAACTATTTTTGATTTTTAAAAATAGGATCCGACAAATGGAGGATAATTTTAATTTATATTTTTCAGTTAACTATAGCTGGGATCAGATTTGCTGGAATGTACAGCCCAATGCATTCATGTAACAAGGTAATTTCCACTTTATTGAATCAGCTAGTATTTCTTCTGCGTCCTTGTTGATACTTTCTTTCCTGCAGATGAAATCTTTGTCAATTTTTCAAAATGATCCAAATTGCATGGCTCTGCTAATGGATGGGAGTGCTGCATTAGGGCTCGATTTGAGCTTTGTTACACATGTTTTTCTGATGGAACCAATCTGGGACAGGAGGTAATTTATATTAGTTCATGGAATGCATTTATTGTGCTTTGCAGTACCAGTAGCAGAGAGAATTGAGTTATACCTTGCTTTAAGGTGGTCACTGATTATCCTAAAGATTTTCAGGAAGTGTAGAAACAGTTTATAATTTAGATTGTTTCTATGATTCTGGATCCAAATTCTGGAGTACGGCATAGAGTAAAAGCTTTTGGGTCTTTTTCGGTCTCCTTTAGTGTTTATAACTTCGAATAATCAATAACTTGAGAAAAGAGAAAAATGGTCATTTGTAGGAATTAAAATGTAGGATAAAAAAATTCCCGATGACGATGAATTGAGAGTGACTTCTAATTGGTGTAGACCACATCAATGGGGAATTTTGCTTAAATGAACATCAAGACATTAATATGAATTAAAAATAGTAAGGTGAGAAAATTAACTAGAAAAAGATGCTAATGCGTATTCAGGATTGCTGGGCTGATCTTTTTCAGTTAAGGGTTCCTGATATTGGGCTTTGCATGACAGTCTGGGTCATTTATGCCGCTGTTGTACCTTTCCAGCTCCATTGGTTTTTCTACGATTCAAAGTCTGGTTATGGGATTATATCCGTTTTTTCCATGCATTATCTGCCTGATTATTTAAATGCGTTTTTATTTATTTATTTGGCAGCATGGAAGAACAAGTGATTAGTCGTGCTCATCGTATGGGTGCTGTTCGTCCTATTCATGTTGAGACTTTGGCTATGCGTGGGACAATTGAAGAACAAATGATGGATTTCTTACAGGTTATGACAACTTTCTTTCAGATGCTTGTTTGTCCGCTTAGTTTAATGTTTAAGTCATGCTTGGATGTTTAAAACAGTGCGAGCTTGAATGATATGTGGCCTCTTGAGATGCCGCCCCCCTCTCCCCCACCCAACCGCTCGCCCGCCCCGCAATCATGCATTTTGGGTTTCTACAAGTGAAAACAAGGCTGGTTGTAGAGAACAAAAAACACTGCACTCACTTTATGATGACCTTCATTTCCTTTTACCCTTCTCTCTTGCATTATTATTGTCAGACAGTAACTTTGAAAATTTAAAAGAAATGTATGCTTTGAAGAGGTGTAAGTCTGAAGGCTTTGAATCATGTTTTCAATGAAAAATAAAACATCCCTCAATCAGAGCCTCAAAAATCAAGGTTTACCTGTCAAGTATGTATTTATCAGCGCCAAGAATGCCACGGTTTGATGAACGTGCAGTAGTGGAACCGGTGTCTGCTGACTTTTGGTTGCTGCCTATCCCAACTGCTTGCTGAACCACCTGCTGCTCCCGTCGCTTTGTGATAAACGTTCGTAAGGCATTGGGATAAGGGGGATGGGATTGGAAGTTTATTCTCATTGAAAAGTTTATTTGAAAAGTGTCTCCTCTTATCGATCTGTGTTTAGAAATGCATTGATTTCTTTTCTTTACCTTTTTTATTGAATTTTCTTGTTGTATCACTGTGATACTTGGTGTTGTTGAGGATGAATCAGTTGCAATTGGATCCGCCCTCTAATGGTAAGATCTGGCCATGCGGTTGTTGAAGTAGTTGATCCCCGCCTTGGCATAACTTGGGAAGTTCAACACTTTAAGCCAATTCGTTGTTATTACAAGGCTAGACAAAGTCAGTAGGAAGCCAGAACACCATTTTTTGTAATGGTTCTTGCAAGTTTTAAGTGGCTGGTTTGGCGTTCTACGGCTATATTTTTGTAAAATTCTTTTATAACTGATTGAAAAGTATTTTCCAGAATGCTGATGGATGGAGAAATGTTCTGAAGCAAGATATTACTGATTATGAGGAGACAAGGGCTCACCGTTCACTGCATGATTTTGCTGGAAGCAATTACCTGGCTCAGCTTACCTCTGTGAAGACTAGTATAAATGACTGAAGGTATGCTTCGCTGCATTTTTGTTCTATAGGACTTAGTCGCACGTTTTATTTGGCATTTTTTTCGCATGTTGGGTACTTTGGCTTTTCAAAAGAAGGGATGGTACTAATGAACTGTCAAGGTTAAACTCATTGCTTCATAAATTTTTGCCTGTGAAAACGTCATATAGCATTTATCCTGGAAAAACTCGTACACAGCAGGTCTTTCTTGTTCGTAGCTCTGCACATTTATAATGCAAGGGTTTTAGCGCTTTCTGTTAACCTTTTCCTCCAAATCTTTCCAATTGTTGCCCATGGGTCCTTCATTTAAAATGCTCACTGTTCAAGTTCTTTTTTTTTGATAACTTTGCAACTTAGCTTTTGACTCTGGAAAACTTTGAATCACTGAAGGTAGTAATAGAGAAGGATTCCACAATCATCATGTTACAGCTTAGCCGTCATTTTTTAGCATATTTTGAAGGTTCTGGATGATTATTGAACTAAAGTTTGTTGGAAAAACGTTTTCATCGACTGTACTGATGAGTAACGAAAAGGCTTTCATGACAATGGCTTCCTTCTGCCATGGTTTTGAAGATCTCGTACTGCTTTCCTCCCTCAATGATTGCAAAAGGTCGCACAGTTCTCTCAATCGGATCTTTGCTTGCATGTTCTTTCTTTTATTTTGTTTTCTTAATATTCATATCATAACTGGATGTCATCACATGCTGCTGATTTAGTACAGTGACATGATTGTCGATCATTTTTCTAGTTTTGTTCCTTTAGGATTTGTATGCATTCTTTTTTTGTTTTGCAAGTGTGGCTTTGATTTCAAGAGCAACTTCTTCTATTTCCTTCTTTCACATGGTTTCAGACTTTATGGTAATATGCGATACAAAATGAAAGTTACTGTTTGTTCTTTCATTCAAGATTTTTAGTTTAGAAGTTGTTGAATTCTGAACGGTTTTTCTCTGTTGTTTCAGATTTATATTTGAGTGTCTTAATGTACATTATTTTCTATGGTTTAACAGGGTATCTCCATAGTATTAGAAATTCCCGTTGCCTGGTCAAATTGGTTGCAGATTGTGGCCACCTTGAAGCAGATGACGAACTGTGATTTTTTTTTTTTGTTCCGAGATAGCTCCTCTGGTTAGACTACTGATAATGACTGATGCTTGAGCTGTTCATAGTTACCCAGGACATCAGAGGACGAGTTTGATGCCCATATTATTCTCATTCATTGTAGTTTATATGGTGAGACTAAACTCAATCTTTCCGCATTTGCGGATGTCCCTTATCCGTTATTCATAGATTCATGTGGTACTTTAAAATGGGTTTTTTATTGTAGAGTCTATTGTTTCTATTTCATATTCACAAAGTCTCTCATCTTTGTCCTAGTATTGGATACACTACGTATGATTTTTTTTTGTCACAACCATTAACTTCCCACTGCTTTATATCTCCTCCCTTATTTTTCTCGATTTTAGGATTATTTTTCGTCATTTATTTTTCTTTTATTTTTGTGATTTTCTCTGTCATTTTATCTAGAATATTTTGCCGGTCTTGAGTCATTTATCAATGCTGAACATGGGCACATAAAAATTTGAAGATTTAGAGCTTAAGCACGTTGGAAGATTTAAAATACAGAGAAGATTATTTCTTTTGTATGCTTTGTTATTTATTTTTATTTGTTTAGAATGAAAAATGAGTATTGAGATTAACCATCACCCCCTCTAGGTGCCCTGAATTCACTAAATTTTAATTCTATTTATTATTTTAAATTCGGTTTATAAATATCTGGAATTTGATCATTTTGTTTACAACAATCAAAATGATATCAATTAGCCACCCAAACCACACAAGTTCATCTCTAAGGACCTAAAACCCCTTTGGAATTAAATTATAGTTTTCTAATTTGATGGAGAATAGTTGGATGTTCATATCAAGTCTAGATCATCCAAGTTTATATTCACCTTTTGTCCATACAAGTAGCTAACATCTCATCATCAAGATTTCCTTATTGATTTAAAATTTTTGATATTTTAAAGAATTATTTAAAATCATTTCATAATGATAACCACTAAATAATATGATTAGGTCATCATAGATAATCAATGAAGAAATATTTCTCATGATTTATGTTTGCTTTTACCATATAATTATTTACTTAACATTTTCTTTCTAGATATTCCTTTACATGTACATTTTTTCCTCAAATCTCACAGATTAACACCTTAAATTCGATAATTAGCAATAAGATCATATTCATTTAATGAAAAAATTGAATTAATAAAACCATTGAATGTATCAAATATTTGAAATATATATAGAGAGCACACATAAAGGAACATATATATTAGATAATCATTTATCAACATACTTCCATATTAATTATTTGAAGCCAAACATTTGGCTAATCGCTTCAATTGTTTGACAGTTGAAGTCCAAAAACTGAGGCAAAAATTTGACAGAAAAAGATATATTATGTAAATATTGTGGATAGTTTGATAAAAGCCATGATTTATGAAAAATAGATATTGTGTATGATGCAAATTCAATGAGTGGATTTATAGAAAATGTAAGTAACTAGTATTAATAAATAGTAAAGTAGATCCCAAGGTATATCAATACGTCCATTAATATTACAGTTATATCTCAGAGATAAAAATTATTATGAATGAATGATTTCGTTGATGTTGATTTTTCAAGTGATTTAGATAATGGAAGATCAACCACAAGTTGTGATAGGGGTCCAACCTTACACGGCCCCCTGGAAGCAAGGGGAAAGAGTCCGACGTGCGGTGAAAAGAGGGCGAGAAGAGAAAAAGGGAAAAAATGGGGATGACCCGCAGCAGCTGCAAGAATGGGGGATGCCGGGCAACGGCGTACCTGGGGAGAGAAGAGGGGAAAGTTAGCCGAAGACAGAGAGAGAGAGAGAGAGAGAGAGAGAGAGAGAGAGAGAGAGGCAGACACAGAGAGAGAGAGAGAGAGAGAGAGAGAGAGAGAGAGGCAGACACAGAGAGAGAGAGAGAGAGAGAGAGAGAGAGAGAGAGAGAGGCGGGGAGAGAAGAGGGGAGGGTAACTAGTTCCATGTCTTCATGCGTACTCCCCTCCTGTTCTTACGCAAGGGGTTGGGCATAGTGGGCTGGGCCCCATTGTCTTCTTGGGTCGTAAGCAGTGAGTATGAGGTTCTCTATCAAGTTGCAAGGGGCCTAGTTAACAAGAAATCAATACTTCGCATGATCTTCATGTTATCCACAATGGAGGCTAAGTATTTAGTAGTAGTTGAGATAGTCATTAGTTATTAAACTTTTGCAGATAAAATGTTTGATGAAGAAGCCTAGTGTTAATAAAGGTTGAGTTCTTCTATGTTGAAATGTGATTTTTCCCCCAAGAATCAATTCTACCATGCAAAAATAAATTATCTTGATGTGGTATTCCATAAGACCTAGGAGTTGATTAATTTAGGAATCATTTCATAAGAAAAAGGCATGCATGCCAAACTCTAGGATTGCATGATGTTAGTAGGCTAGTACATTAACCTTGCTAATGTGGCACATACTGAGAACTTACACCATAAAGCTAATCTATTTATGACAATGGCTAAACTACCTATCCAAACAGTGGCTAATCAATGTGTCTTGTGGTTGACACAATTTAGATGTCCAAACAGGAAGAAGTAACCATCAATCCCCAAAGGGGAAAGCTGGAAACGTACATGAGTGACTCTTCCTTGTTAATAGAGAAGTCCCACAACCTCTCAGAATATGTATTAAGGGGCTGCCCTCTCCCCTCTCATCTGTCTGTCCTAAGAAGAGAAATGCAGTCCTATTTGACCATGCATGGCTTTTGAAAGTATCTGTAAGAACTAAGCCAGCATGCAATGTAGCAATAAAGGAAATACTAGGTTGACCACCATGTGATAGTGACTTTATAAAGCTTGACTAGCTAGTTAGACTCTTCATTGACTAGCTAGCTAGGTAGTAGTTGAAGTATTCATCCAGCTCGCTCTCATTGACGACCTGATCGTTGGTTCCTTTCTTTTCTTGCGGCTGTTTGGAACGGGGGAGCGACGTGGGAAGAGAGAGATAGAGAGTCAATATTTTATCTGTGTTGGGTTTTTTGCCGCAGCTCTCTGTTTCTCGTCCCCGCAACGTCTCTGAGTGATTTGAAAGTCCTCTCCTGGTTGGCTTGGAGCCCGTTGGGAGGCGGGAAGAGTAACGCGACGACGTAGAGATCGGCCGTCGATCGGGCTGCTCGTCCAGGGACCGTTCCTGAGAGAGCTCGGCCTCCAGCCTCCGCTTTCGTCTGGGACGACAGCAAGAGGACGGAGCCCGGGAGGGGGAGCCGATGGCGGGTCGTTGACCCGCACCTTCTCCTCGTCTGTCCGTTCTGCTCTGCTTTCTGCGTTCGCTGAACCTGCGTCTCTCTCCTTGTTTATCCATGGCGTCGGACAAGATGGAGCCCGACGATGCATCGGGTATTGCTCCAACCGCTTCAGTGAGGCCTCGCTCTGGCGCTCCTGCACCGGATACCCTAATGGGGTCGGAGAGAGAAGGTAAACTGAGGGTACTGTGTATCGTGGGCGTCTCTCCTCTCCGTCCTCTCAGATTTCTTGATCTTCCTTAATATAGAAATGGAGACGATGAAGGAGCGATTTGCAAAACTCATGCTCGGGGAAGACATGTCCGGGAGTGGGCAGGGAGTCTGCGCCGCCCTCGCCATCTCTAACGCCATCACAGATCTCTCTGGTATTGAATGCCCTTCTTCTCTTTCCTTTACAGTCATCGTAATCTCCTGGATTCAAACAGAAACCGGGAAAAGGGAAGGCTTTCGGTTCTCTTCTTCTGATTATCGCCCTGCGGGCGAACTCGATGCCGCAGGCACCGTCTTCGGAGAGCTGTGGAGACTGGAACCCTTAGACCCACGAAAGAAGGCAATGTGGCGCCGGGAGATGGACTGGCTGCTGCGGGTGACCGACCCCATCGTGGAGCTGATCCCCTCTCTCAGAGAGCTCCCCGGCGGCGCTGTCTGCGAGGTGATGGTCACCAGGCCTCGATCTGACGTATACGTCAACCTCCCGGCACTCGGAAAGCTTGATGATATGGTTCTTGGAATGCTCGAGGGATTCCGAGACGCCGAATTCTGGTACATAGAATGGGGAGTCCTACTTGTCGGCGCCGGCGTTGACAAATCTTCCTCCTTCGGTCGGCCATCGTTCAGACAGGAGGAGAAGTGGTGGCTTCCATGCCCCAAGGTTCCGTCCGACGGCCTGTCAGAGGCTGCCAGAAGAAGGCTGCAGCAGAGTAGAGATTGCGCAAACCAAATACTGAAGGCCGCCATGGCCATTAACAGCAGTGTGCTTGCGGAGATGGAGATCCCAGACTCATACGTGGAGAATTTGCCCAAGGTAGGACCCAAAAGCGGAATTTTGGAAAAGCTCGATTTTTGAACGTTGACCCTGATTCTTGGAAAAGCCGAGAATTACTTCTGATCTTTTTTTTTAATTATTATTTTTCTTTGGTTTTTATCTCGGTTTTTATCTCTTCAGAGTGGAAAATCCTGTTTGGGAGAAGGCGTATACTCCAGCATAGCAGCAAAACACTTCTTCCCAGACTGCCTTCTGGATAATCTCGATCCCTCGTCCGAGCAGAGTGCTCTAGCCATAGCCAACAATCTGGAGGCAGCTATGCATGTCTGGAGGCGCAAGGATCAGAAAAGGTATCAAGACAACCAGAAGGATAACAAATCGTGTGCTGGGAAAGTCAAGGCTCTCGTGAAGGATTCATGCAGGAGGCAGTACCTGGTAGAACGCGCCGAGCTCCTCTTACAGCGTTTAAAGCTCCGATATCCTGGGCTTCCGCCGACGGCCCTGGGAATGATCAAGACCCAGAATAACAAGGTATAAATGCGCTCTTTTTTTCTTTTTTTTCCCCTTTCTGTTGATGCCGGAAAGGGATTTTTTTGTTTGAATTTTTTTACCATAGAAAATGCTCTACTTCGCTCTAACTTTGGAGTACCTTCTATGGTACTGTGCTGAAATTTAATAGCAATTTCGCCTGTACTTCACTCTAAAGAAAGACCATGCAGTACAGAAAAATCATACATGATCATGGTGTCTTTTTCCTGATGCAGGATGTGGGTCGAGCGATCCTCGAAGGCTATTCGAGGGTCATAGAGACCGTGGCCTCGAGGATAATGGCGAGGATTGATGACGTAATATATATTGATGATGCCGTCAAGAGGTGTTCAGCTGCAGGCAAAGTATCTTTGTGCCATGCAGGAGTAACGTCCACGCTCTAGGCTCATGACCTGCTGTTTGACCAGCCATGATGGCGCTTACCTTCTCCCATTGACTCACATACACAAATTTTAATGCACTTACGTAATCCAGGAATCTACAATAGATTGATGACAGCGTTGCATTTATTTCTGAAATATGGGGAAGATAATATTTTTTCATGACAACTGAACGCTGGTCACCTGCTATCTCTTTTGAAGTAAACAATCGGTCTTGTGGTTTCAGAATTCCGGCCTGGGCGTTCGCTGTTCTTATAAAACTCAACCCGGAAATCACCCAGTTCCTGGCTGACGCTCTGCCCCCTCTCCCAAGCATTTATCTCTTGTACAAGAATCGGAATCTGAGCTCACTTTCTCGGCTTTTCTCTAGAACAACGACCACCTCGAAGACTCAAGACGATGATTATTCACTACAGCTTTTTCAGTCACTTTCACCGTCAGGGCTGCCGATTGTTGACAGTCCTGCGCGCGAGATCCTGCGAATTTCAATTCTATGTGCGGGGCCGATCAGGATAAGTTATATAATAAGCCCACAATCTTGAGTGCGATTACGATATGATTACGGCAACATTTAACCGCTCGAGTGCAGAAATGGGCAGCAGGCAAGAGGATCATAAAAAATCCAACGTCATTTTCTGAGAATGATGGTAGATGAAGGCCTTTAGAAGCCTGGGTGGGTTTCGACCGCCATCTCACTTGAGACCGCCTGGAAGCTCTCTCTTCCGATCGAACAGAAACTCCCCAGAATCATCCTCTTCATCAATGTTCCTAATAGGTTTGCAAGCCCCCAAAAAAGGGGCTTAAAGACTGATGGTAAATCATATACTTTTGGAAAGAAATACCCTCAGCTGCACAACCTGAGTGAGAAGCTACCATTCCAGAAGTTTAGCTGTTCTTCGATTGCCTTAGAGATTAAGCATTCATGGCGTCAAGTGTTGCTTGCATAAGATCCTGCCAAGTCCTCCGCATCCAGAAATTATTTCAACTCCTGCATCACAGATTTGGATGCCAAGTATTATGCTACTCTGATCGAAAATGTTTCAATTTCTCTGCCATCTTAACTCAGCAGCCATGGGCCTTTGTGCCCCAAATCTAGATGCTTATGAAACCTGAAAGCTATGAACACAGATAATAAGCGTATTGGAGATCTTGAGAAGCCATAGACGGGTACTAACCTTTTTTACTACTTGTCACAACTACTTGACGACAGGCGATGCAATGGATATTCCCGCTACTCCAGTGGCATGAACTTGCTCCATGTTTGAACTTGGGTGGCATCTGCGATAGCCCACAGGGCTATATATAGAACGATTTTTAGTCTCTCCCAGCCCTTCTTTTTCCTTTTCTTTTCTTTTTTCCACTCGTAATTTTAGGATTAGAACTCCAAACTTGTGACCTACATTTTTAGTCTGAGATCTACATTTTCCCCTTGAATGTTCATGGTTTTATTTCAGACTTCATTAGCCCCATCTTAGCCCATCCCATCACGCATTTTACACAAAATGCGGATGGTAAAAACAGCCTTTCGCAGCAATCCGCGTAAAAAAAATAAAAGTAAAATGTCTTCTATAAGGTCCCACTGGGGCAGAGGGGCATCAATTAATAATAGCCCAGGCTAGAGTCTTTTTCGGGGCTTAGATTTTTGGCCTGAATATGGGGATAATCTGTAAAAATGTGTTCTTTGCCTGAAATATGGGTTAGTCTTGAAAACCCTGTGTCGTCCCTTCCTGTCTACGGATACCAATTATGGGGATATATATTTAGGGAGAGAGAGAGAGAGAGAGAGAGAGAGAGAGAAGATTTTACGCGATGGTTGAGTGCAGATTATTCTACAATGAATTTTTTTTTCTCCAGTCATTTTAATATTTTATCTCTCCCCTAATAATGCGCCTAACGTCTCTCTCGTTGACTTACGAAAGTACCGTTGCGGCCGACTGCCAGCTCCTCTCTGTATGTAGGAGGGAAGCATGGCCACGGAAAAGGAAAGGATCGGCCACGGACATCGCCCATCGATCGGCCACAGCTTTCAAGCACCCATCCATCAGAGCTCGGCGACAGCAGGAGGACTCAATTTTCCTAAGCTTTTAATTGTTAGACTGACGGACGGACTTGATACATTTTGGCAAGAGTGGAAACAGTTCTTCCCAGATTCTCTACTAGATCGAATGGACTTCTCATCAGAGCACCATATTCTAGACATTGCAAAGAATCTTAATGCGGCTATGCATGAAGGACTCAGCAAGGACGCAATGGCTAGCAGAGCGCGATGAGGCTCCGATATCCTGGAATTCCGCGGGCAAGATACTCAGTTTGTTTTCTCTTTTGATGGTGAAAAAACTGTGATATGAGTTTTCTTTTATGGGCATATCTGATTTTCCACAAAGTTGTATCCTTTAGAATATTAGCTTGTCCTCTATTTTTCGGCACTAATGATTCCCATCTGTTCAGAAAAACCATGCATGATCAAGATATTTTGAAAAACTTTTGCAGGATGATGGTCTGTCCATCATTGAAAGCTATTCGAGGGTCATTGAGAGCTTGGCCTTCAACACAATGGCAAGGATCAATGATGTCATCTATGCTGATGATTCAGTGAAGAGGTGTTTAACTGCAGAGAAGGTCTATCTATGCAATGGGGGAGAAGTACCTCATTTGTAGCGTCATGAATGGCTCTTTCTGTTCAGATTCTCTGTCCCTGATCTGCTCTTCATCAGTCCCCTTCAAATTGGGCCAAGGAAAATTGGTCTGACAGGTTTGGCTGTTGACTCTCCGTTGAGAATTCTGATGTTTCTCTGTCATCAAGTGTAGGAAATCACGGAGACAGAGCTTCAATACACTCGGACCTCCTTAGCGCCATGACAAGGACGCTGGAGCTTGAGTGAAGGAGCGACAAGGAACAGAGGGGGTAACTAGAGGAGACCCCGGAGCTCTTCAAGACGGCCGAGCTTTTCTGAAGACATGTTCAGACATTGACCATTTCTGTCTTTCCCTGGATCTTTAATTGCTTGTTCTGGTTTATCCCAAGCACCGAGGAGACCACGCAGCAGGTGGAAGAAGACAGGCCTCTGAGAGCTGCAACTCAACAGCACTACTCGTTCGTAATACATCATCCGCTGGCTATGTTCGTCCTGGAGTTGTTCTTGGAGGCTGAAACCTTTCGCTTCAGGCTGAGTTCGATGAAGCTGCAAATGAGACCAAGCAATACGGTGTGGTCTGCTGCGGCCAGCCATTATATGAAGATCAACAGGAAGATCCTCCTCCCTGCTGCTGATGTGAGAAGAAAGCCTCCACCCTCCACCCATCTGCTCTCCTTGTTCCCTAGCATCCGAGAGGCCACTCGAAGAGCCGTGCGTCGAAAGCCGGTCGCCGCAGTGGTGGAGTTCTCTTCCTGAGATGTCGACGACAACGACATTTCCTGGCTCGTTTCGTCGCCACCGCTCGCCACTCTCTCCCGCTCCCTCTCCACTCCCCGTCACCAGCGGATAGACATCTCGAGGCGTCACATCCAGCGTGGGGGAAAAGGAGGAAAAGGAGGAGAAGAAGAAGAAGAAGAAGAGTCTCAGCACGCCACGGCTGCTCAATCCAATCCAACCCTGCCTGGAGATCTCCAGTCGCCGGCGAGGCAGCGGCGATCGATTGCCGGAAGATCTCACCTCCCTCGCCGTCCGCCGTCCGCCGTCCGCCGTCCGTTGTCCGGAGCGCCGGCGCTGCTCCGCCGGCCGGAGGATATTTGGGGGCCCCCGCTCCGACGTGGCCTCGAATCGAGGGCGAGATTCGGGCGGCGAATCTGCGCGGTGAGCCACAAGAAAACGTGTGGCTCGCCGCGTTCCTTCCAGGCCCCATCATGTTCTGTCCTCATCTTCGGACAGTTACGGACGGAGATGAGTCAGCGAACCGGCATTGATGACTGTGGTGACGTCACCGGCAGCTTCTCGTCCTCCGCTGTGCTAGAGGGCCTCACAAGTACGAAGAGAAACACACGGGGATCCTGCGCTTGTACAAGTGAGATTTAATGCGGGACTGCCACGTCCATGCTTACGTGCTGGGCGACTCTTCCGGTCTCCCTCTCTCTCTCTCTCTCTCTCTCTCTCAATACTTTTAAGAGGGGGTGGCGAGGGATCATCGTGAAGGACGGGACGAGGGTGGCCGCCGCTGCTTCCAAGGGCGACGGCTCAAATGGCGACGAAGGTTGCGAGGGTGGGGATGGCGGCGTGCAAGAGGGTCCGAAAGGGCCAGCTCTTAGACGAGGGAAGAAGATCCAGTGGCAGTTCTGCCGCTGTGGAGGCGGCGATCCCCGCCGGCGGAGGAGGACGCGGGTACTCGTCGGAGGCGACCCTGGTGGAGCAACGATCCTCGCTGGTGCCAGGTTTTCCGGCCGGTGGTGGTGGCGGCGTGTTGGATTTGGCGGGGGCCACCAAGGAGTACTACGACTACCGGAGGTCTCTGTACGGGGACGTCACGCACAAGGGGCTCCTCGTCGACGCAGTCGGCACGCTTCTCGTCCCCTCCCAGCCCACGGCGCAGGTCCGATCATCTTCTCTTCTCCGGCTCCCGGCATCCTGTGATTTCCTCATCTTCCGATTATCTGCTCCTTTGTTGATGTTAACCGCTGCTCGTCGCCTGTTAAATAAACGGGGAGACGAATGTCATAAGCTTCATTTGTCAATTCCTCTCGGAGGACGGTGAACCAGATGCATCCAGTCGGTAGATCCGAGGTATCTGGAGAATCCGTCAACAGTCCTCCTCCCGAAATCTGGGCTTCTCGCTTTCACCGTTTTCCGTCTCCTTCTAGAGGAATTTCCGTTCGGCCTGATTTTCACGCGTAGGGTGAAATCCAAGGCACGAGATCTCCTGGAGACCCCGAATGCGGCTTTTCTCGCCAACTCTCCGTTCTTCCATATTTCAATCCCGTTTCTACAGCCCCTGGTTCCCATTTTCACGGGTATCTGGTGTCTAATCTCTCATTTTTCTGGCAGGCGTTGCATGTTTTTCTACTCTCCTGGCTATTCTTTATGTCTTTAACAGTTTGAAGATTTTAATTATGCTCGGGACCAGAAAGTCAACGCACGCTGAGCGATGCATTTTTCTTTGAAAAAAAAATCTCAGATCTACAGGGAGATCGGGGAGAAGTATGGAGTGGAGTATTCGGAGGAAGAGATCTTGAATAGGTACCGCAGGGCTTATGAGAAGCCATGGGGTCATTCCAGGCTCAGGTCTGTTTGCCCTTGGTGAATGAATTTCAATGCTTTATTAGCGCCAGGCTCCTCCATGACTGCTTATTGTGCCTATAATTCTTCTCAATGCACACCGCCAATTTATCTTTTCTTATTTTCATATCACCTTGCTGAAAGAATTTCCGGGCACTCCTTGCTTGCTCCAGGTCCATGGAAATCACCATATTTTTTTCTTTTTTGGGCAATTCGGTGGCTCTCCTCCATCTTTTTTTTTTTAACTGGTGTATGTGGGTTCTCAGCATCATCTGAACACTACTTTTGTAGGGTGATTTCTCTTAGTCTGTCACTTAGCTCTGTGAATCTCGTCATGTTTTGTTGGTAGAATGGGAAACGAACCGCGCCCCCCCCCCTGTGGTCACTCAATGAAGCAATTTTCGGCCTGGGGTTGAGTTGCAGGGTCTGATAATTCCTTCCTGTGCAAGCGCAGGTATGTGGACGACGGGAGGCCATTCTGGCAGTTCATCGTCAGCTCTTCCACGGGCTGCTCCGATTCCCGGTACTTTGAGGAGCTCTATCAGTATTACATGACCGACAAGGTGAGCGGATGAGACGGGCCTTTGAACATCCCGGTGGGTTTTTCTATTCAATCCGGCGGCTGCGGCTGACGCAGACGGGTTCGCCATCTTATCGCAGGCCTGGCACCTCTGCGATCCGGACGCCGAGCGGGCGTTCAAGGCCCTCAGGAAGGCCGGCGTCAGAATCGCCGTCGTGTCGAACTTCGACACGCGGCTGCGCCCGCTTCTGCAGGCTCTCAAGTGTGATCACTGGTTCGACGCGGTGGCCGTGTCGGCCGAGGTGGGTGATCTGATGCCTCCTCACTACTCTGAATCGACTGCAACTGGGCCACTCGGCTCTGAAGCCCGAACCCATCTGCAGGTGGCGGCCGAGAAACCAAACCCGACGATCTTCCTGAAAGCCTGCGAGCTGCTGGGAGTGAAGCCAGAGGATGTGGTGCATGTGGGCGACGACCGCAGGAACGACGTGTGGGGCGCGAGAGACGCCGGCTGTGATGCCTGGCTCTGGGGGAGCGACGTCCACTCCTTCGAGGAGGTACCGATGGCCCCTGCGGTCTCCTTGTCCCTCGCCCCTGTAATGGAGCGTCTGCCTCTAATCGCCGCCCCCTCCGCCTCTTCCCTGTTGCAGGTCGCCCGGAGGATCGGAGTGCAGGTCTGATGGACAGGCCTCCGCGGAAGCCCCACCCTGTACAATCTGTCGGCTCTCCTCCTTGTAGATACACCGAAGAGGCGAGCACCATGGGCGCCGGCCCGGCCACCTTCTGTGTGCTTCTCTGTCTGTCTCTCTGCTGTGCTGTTCATAAGGTCGCGCCCGAGCAATGGCGGCATCTACCGATCCATGTTGAAACTGGTGGTTTGCTTCCACAAGATCAAAAGCGCATGTTTTGCTGTGTATGCCGGAGGAAGTGAGCCGGGAAACCCATGAAGGGCACCGCGATTACTGGCTTCGAGCGGCCAGATAGAGCTTGCCGATACTCGTGATGTGGGCGGCGTCGGGTGACATCTTGCGGCCCGTTGTGTACACGCCGCCTCCCGCCGCCCCGCCGCCGGCGCAGCGAGGCAGCCGCCGCCGCGCTTCCTCTGGGCGGCGCCCCCTTTGCAGTGACCATCTTTCTCGCTTTGGTAGCTGCACTGCAAGGCACAGATAAGAAGATTGCAGTTGCTACCACGGTGCAGAAGAATTGAGTGCTCAAACAAGAAGGCGGGGGGGAGGGTAGAGATAGATCATCTTTTTATTCTGATAAGGGGAAGAAAATTGATCTTCTGTGGAAGCTCAAGGGTGGGTCCGCGCCGGAAAAACCGTCCTCAATATGAAATCTCGGATCATAAACCCGCAAAATACTCAGTAAAAAAGCAATCGGTGAACCAAAAAAACGACTCTGACCATGGGATTCAGGTCATCTTCATCCGCCTTTTGTGTCGGATTAAGGAATTCTCCAGTTGAAATCTATCAGGTCGCTTAGAAAAAAGCCCAAAAAATGGCATACATGACACCAAATAGATGCCAATGGTGTGAGAGAGAGAATTACAGAGATAGATGCCAGTTAAACGAAGAAGATGATGGCCAGTCAACGGATACGAAGACCAAAGCGGGGTGACATTAGAGTGATGGAAGTAAGGTGATGATGCAGATAAAGGAACAGATCGTTGATAAGAAGGGGGACGAGATAGAACAGTTTTCAAGAAACAGCATGCACCTGCGGAAATCACCTGCAGGGGTGTAAGCGGGGACACTGCAGATCAAATCCGAAACCCTAGCGACGGCGCGCGATGTTTCTCCTTCGAAACGTGGCAAAAGATGATCGAGCGGGAGCCGGAAGGGCGACTGTATCCTTCCCTTCTCCCGGGAGGGGCGGGAGGATTAGATCCAAATGAGAGAAGACGGGAACTACGACAAATCAAAGCCTTCAATTGCAGGGAACGCCGCTAATTCGACGGAAACAGAAGGTTCACGGGGTAGCGGGGGGGGGAGAGAGATCCACAGATATAGAGAAAGACCAAGACGATATCTTGAGCGGATGATCAGACTCCGCCGACGGGAACTCGAGACAGATGAAGAGGAGAGGTCGATGGATGAATACCAGGAGACTCGGACGACGGGGACACCTTCCTCTTCCTGGTATTACGCCTTCTCTCCTAACCAGAGGCGAAGTAGCCATATATATATATATAGAACGCCAGAATGATCCGTTGACCCAAGATCCCTCGTGCATGTATCCTTCTTCTCCGGGGACAGTCGTCGCGTAGAGAAAATTACCCGAGTAGCGATGATATTTGTCTCGTCAACTCATCAACTCGGCCATCCTCGTGTTTAGGCTACTAAAACGAGGGCTGACGCGGGGGGTTAACGAAGGAAATATGACCTCTCCCTACTTCTAAGGAGTGTAGGGCCAATGGAGGGGAACGAGATCCCAAGCATTCTTGAGAAGAAAAAATAGCGTCATAATAGCTGACTAAATTTTTTTGTAATCTTCATGAGCTTTACTAAACATTCATTATAGTGAGAAAGGAGGAGGTTAGAGTTCAATCCTTAAATAAGATTCTTGAATTCGAACACAATCTTACATTTGAGTTTATTAGGACATGGGACATATTTCATATCAAATCATTGATTTTACAGCAAGCCTTTATAAGGGAATCAAAATTTACGGAGATAAGTAGAAGAAATGTTATAAAAAGTTTTAACAATGGAAACTATGAGTTTGTATGGTAGTTGATGATTTGTTTGTGTGCAATCACTTATAAAATAGTTTATATTGAAAGATAGGGTTCTTATTCCATGGTTTAAGACATGCTACTTAACTTTTGGATCTTAAGTATTTTTAAAAATTGTCTTGAATAGAACTTGTAGGAAAGACACAAGATAGTGATGTTTTCAAACAAAAAATTTGTGCAAATAATTGGTGATGTTATTTGGTTTATCTAATGCTCTAGGCACAGTCATTAGAATAATAAATGAAGAATTAGAACCATATATGAGTAGATTTGTTGTTATTTGTTTTTAATGATAAACTGGTTTGCAAAAATATAGAAAAATAACCATTTATCTCATTTAAGAGAGTTGTAAAAGCTATTATAGTAGAATGAGTTTTATACTAATTTAAAAAAATGTAGCATTGTAACTGAAACCTGGTTTTGTTTTACTATAATTAATGCCAAGGGTACAAAGGTAGGTGAAGATAAAGTTCAGACAATGAAAGTATGGCTTATACCCAATAAATCATAGAGGTGCATAGTTTCTATGAAGTACCTTATTTTTACTATATACTTATGATAAATTTAGTTCACTTATGACACATCACTAAATATAGTGATGAATAGGGATATATTTATCCAATGATACTATGTTGGGTATGTTCTGCAATATATGTATTTATTTAAATTTTATGCAATTTTTTTCATATCATTATTTCTATGTATTGAGATATTAAGTTTGATCAACTTTACTATTCCACGGTGTAACTAGTAATATATGACCTTGTACTTCGCTTTGCTATTTAAAGGTTCAATTTTTTAGATATCAAGTTTGAGACATTTTTCTGCAACACTTGACACATTAAAATATTAATGTTGACTGGATCCGATTTTACACACATCTCACATATTGACGTCTTAACATCTATGTCTTATAGTATTTTGCAATGTAACTCACCATATATTGATATTTTAGGTGTCATGTAACTATTGCCTCACAATGTGACTCATATACAAACATATTTTCTTGGCAATGATGTATTGTGTTGTTCTACAACATATCCTCATATCCTCATATATTCATGTTAATGTACTAACTATTTTGCATTGTAACCATTTACATGATAACATATTTTATAGATAAATACTATTGTCAAGGCGGGAGGAGGGGGGGGGATGAATAATCTTAATTAAAATTCTGCTGAATTAATCTTTCTACTCTATAAATTCAATTGACATAATTGAGTGGTTTATTTTTAATTTATGCTTAGATATGCTAAAAATTTATATAAAATAATTAAACCATAATATATGGAGTATTTAATACTGGTAATGAAATGATATAAATGATATAGTTCTAATGAGAATTAGATCTGCCATTTTCTAGTTGCTTTATTTGTAGTCATAGAGGAATGCTGACTCAAACTAATTTTAAATTATTTCTTCATTAATGTAAAGAACTTTCACAGGATCTAAGTATAGTTTCATTTATACAAACTAAGAAAATTAACAGCTTTTCCTTTATAGCTTTAGTTAATAGAGTGGCATCAACATTAACCTGAATAAAGTGATTATCTATTATGAATGAACTTAATTCATCATACAAAGTTCTAGGGCCTTATTTCAATATGCATAAGACTTTTCTCAACAATAAGTACATGATCATAAAGGGTGGTATTTATAAATCTAAGTGGGTAAGACAAACCTGGTCTTTGATAATTCTATTCAAGAATGTCCTTCTAACATTAATCTAATATAGCTCAAACTTTTTGATGCTACTGAAAGAGAACAACATTCTAATATAATCTAGTCTTTCTACTGAAGCATATGTTTCTTCATAGTATATTTTTTCTTCTTAAATATATCATGAGCTACAAGTTTGGTTTTACTTTTGGTGACTTTACATTCTTCATTTAGTTTATTCTAAAATATTCATTTTTTTCTTTAAATATTTTGATGGTTTTATTCCTCATTGAGTCATAGGAGGTTTCTCTAGGTTTTGATCGAATGAGGATTCTATTTTTCACATAACATTATTTGCTCTAGCCAAACTATTTGGGTAGATCATTTTGCAGTTAGTATGGTTATAGAGGTATCTATGAAGGTTATACTTTTCCTTTCTACTACATTTTGTTGAGTTACAGAACTAGAGAGGTTATTAGATATGCCTTTTTCATCACAAAATTTAGTTAGTTTTAAAATTTAAAATTCTCTCGCACACTTTTAATGTTCTTAATGGGATATATCCTAATTTATTTTGGGTTCTTTTACTAAAATTTGTAGAATATATTAGAGTTTCATTTTTGTGTGCCAAAAATTAAACCCAATTAAATCTAGAGAAGTCATCGACAATTTAAATTTCTATATGCAGTGATTAATGTTCTAATTGAGACCTTGTAAGAAATATGTTCCAGACGGCATCTCTGACCCTCCAACTACCGTAATTGTCAGCCAACGCGTGGAGCTCCGCCGTCGGCCAAGTTACTTGCCGGCATCTCCTCACGTAGTTCGCGGCGCCGATCCCGGGAATTGCCGGGCGGATCGATGAAGAGAGCGACGATCGCGGACAGGTGCAGTCGGTGGGATCCAGCGACTGCCCTCGACAGCCGCTATATCCTCCGATATTTGCATTTTCTAGTCGGGGCGGCGTTCGAAGGAGCCCCGGAACGGTACAAGATCGCTGCTTTACTTTAAAGCCGGAGTGGGCACGCCTGAGTTTTTCGTTGGGCTCGAGGCCTCTCGGTGTTTTCGAAGAAATATTCGCAGCACACCCTCTCTATCTCCTCTCTTTCTCTCTCTAAGATAAGAAGTGACGAAACTGATGGATGCGGGAGAGACGCGAGCCGACGAGACGTTCTCACCACGTCCGTCCCTTTCGCTGCGGTTCCTCTCATTGTTTGACCAGCGCCGCCTCCTCTTTCTTCAACGCGTAACGCGGTGGGAAATTCTCGGCGAAGAGACGAAACACGGAGGTCGAGCACAGACGTACTGGTATTCTGAACGGTGTGTCACCAGACGTCATACGGTGAAGTCGGCGCCTTCCCTTCCATCGCTGGGAGTGTCCCTATCAAGGCTTTTCTAGATTCATTGTGTCTGCTGCGAGGATTAAAACAAAGTCAACGCTTTCTCACCAGACCACCGATTCGTCCTCTCTCTCGTTTTTTCCACTACATAAATAAGACTTGACGTATTAAGTAAGTTGGCTGTGTGTGTGCATGGTACCGGAGAGCCGTCCAGCTCTGACCTTCCTAATATGAAGGTTATTATTAGCATTATACTCGTTTTGCTGCTGATGAAAGATAAATATTGTTACGAATATATCATTAACTACTGTGACGACAATGAAAGGAGAACGTTGTAAAGAAAGCCACTCTATGACGGACGGAGAGAGATGTCGATGCTACGCCGTCGTAGATAGGGAGCAGCCTGGAAGAGCGTCGGTGTAAAGGCCGCTGGGGATGATCGGGATCTCGGTGGAGAGACGAGGGGGGGAGGAGATCCGTGACGGAGAAGAGTGAAGCATGGCTTGTCCTCTCTGTATGATATTGCTTAGGTAGAGGACGAGGGGGGTAAACAAAGGAAGAGGGAGGAGATCGGCGGTCTGGCTTTATGTACCAGGAGCGGGAGGATCCGGCGAGGGAGGACGTGGGAGTAGATCAGAGCTCCGCGGCGGCACGGGGGGGGCAGCGTCTTGGGTTCAACTGTTCTCCCCTCTGAGAGACATGGGTATGATCGGTTTGCGGGACGCCTCCTTCCCCGTCATGTACGACCATCCAATCGATACTGCCTCGCTCATCACAGGAACCTCCTGCTTTACAGATGACTCCGACGCCGGCGTCCGCCGCGGCCGATTCTCCACCGGCGCCAATATCTGGCACAACCAGTTCATCCGGCAGCCGCTGCCTCAGGTTCTGGAAAACCCTCATCCTCTCACCGCACCCTTCTCTTGCATCAGCAGGCCCACGCCGATTTCGCTGTTCGATTCCGCCATCGCCGACGCAACTGCTGCCGACTTTTCGGAAGGCAGCTTGAGCTGCAGCGGCGGCGCAGGATGGTTCGCAAATGCGGTCGCTCAGTCGTCTTCTGTGCCGTGTGAGGACTGCGGGAACCAGGCGAAGAAGGACTGCACCTACCTGCGGTGCAGAACTTGCTGCAAGAACCGAGGGTTCGACTGCGCCACTCACGTTAGGAGCTCGTGGGTTCCTGCTGCTCGGCGTCGCGAGCGTCAGATTTCGGTGGCAGCCAACCCCGCTGATGGTGGCGGGGATGGCGGCGCGGGCACCAAGAAGCCTCGCCTGTTCCCGTCGGACGTGCAGGCCTCTAACGCTACGGCAGCCACCCACACCTCCAATTCGAATACCATCACCATTCCCCCTCGAAGCTACAACACCGGCTCGTGCCATCGAGGTAATATTAGTTGTTATGGCATCAAGTTCTCTACATAATGAATGATTCAACTCAAGAAAACTTCCGGTTCGAATGATCCCACCCTGCAGTCTTGACGCATAATATTCCTTTTATTTCTGCGTTTCCTGTCAATAATGTCCGAGCCATCCGCATATAAGGAAAAGGTAGATTTTTACTTCCTATCTTCTTCCATCTCCACGAAGACCCAGACTGGAGAGTCCGGGAGAACTTGACGGGACAGCTGAGGGCGCCGGCTGTGTTCAAGTGCTTGAGGATGACGTCCGTTGAGGACGGGGAGGACGAGCTCGCTTACCAGGCAGAGGTCAGAATTGGCGGGCACGTCTTCAAAGGCTTGCTCTACGACCAAGGCGTGGAGGAAGCGGACGCCGTGAGGACCAGCGGTCATGACGCCTCTCTTCGCGCAGTCCGCGGTGGCCATGGCGATCATGCGGGCCACATCCATAACCATGGCAGTACACTGAACCTCTCTGAGGTAAATCTGAGACCAGCTGCTGTTGTTGGTGATGGCAGACGCCCCCCGGATTCGTATTCTGCCTTTGGTCACCGGGGCGAACAAATGGGAGGTACGATCGACGGCAACCTCATGAACAAGTAATCTTTTTCCATCCCCGCTCGATCATCTTCCGATGAATCCTCTCGACTCATCCAGCTCTCCTTCGACCCATTTCCTGTCTCTCTTCCCATCAGTTTCATTTTATAGATTACTGCAAATCTTTCGAACAGACCAAGCTGAGCGGCGTGGTATGTATGTACATCATCTGAGATGGCAATTCGTGTTTTTTTCCATGGAGACTGAGAAAGCTATGCTGCTGAAAAGTAGTCGCCATCGAACTCGTCATGTTGGGGTTTTGCCGTCTTCCTCTTCTTGGTAGCTATTTGCGTAGCCATACTGTTAATGAGCTGATGGGCACTGTGGTTTGATCGTTCGTTTCTCATGCTCGTTCCCGCGGACACGCAATCTCTTCCATCACGGGCGGAACCGGTTGCTTCTCTGTATGGCGTCGCTTCCATCATATAGAACACTGTGTTTTACCTCTCCATATCTGTTTCTGGGGTTGATTGCCTACAAGAGTGGTGTTTCCCACGCATCAGAATTTCAATCAGTTCCAGTCCTCTTGAAATCTCATTGAAACTCGTCTGCGGATATATGATAAAGAGTAACAATAGGTGATGTGATAGTGAGTAACGAAGTCCTATCAGATGGGCGCACTGTCTTTCGTAATTTTCTTCTGATTTCCTACCTCTTCGCTACTGCGAGCATTTGAGAATCGTAGTCACCGTTAGGTTTATCCAATGGTGGATGACGATATTTGGCTGTTTATGGATTAAAGTTTATGAAAAAGCTTCCTTCCAAAGGCTTCATGGAAAGCTATTAAAATTTAGAAGTCCGGCCGTCCCATGTCTTTTAACTGAGAAAAGAAACCAATCAATAGACCCAGAGCCAAAAAAATGATTTTTGTTCTAGTTTTTCTTTCCTATTTAGTTGTAATCCCTAGCTTTTCTCTGAGATTTTTTGGTATGCATATCAGTCGGGATGCTGAGCTGTTGTTGAGGGGGGGGAGGGATCATAGGTGTACCTTGTTTTTCATTCCTATTGACTAACACTAAGTACACCTTCCCAATAATTCTCCTTCACATTTACCAAGTATATTAAATTCTGAATCCTCTCAAGTTAAATATCTTAGTTTGAATTCAATTTTTGAATTGTGTAATTAAGGGTGAAAAACTATGATGTTTGGAACGCTCTGAGCATTTTCGACACTTATATGCCCGTAGTTAGGATTCGTCATTTCTGTGTGGTTGTAACAATCACTTCAAGTCGTTGAACGATCAAAAGATGTTCTCCAAGTCCTTCGGATGCTCTGGAGTTGGCTAGATTTGCTCAAATTTCCTACAAAGTTACCTCTTATATAATAAAAAAGCCCGTACTTGAGTTCACGACAATTTTTAATTTAATTTTTTGTGAGATTAACATTGTGTCGAAATGAATTTTACCGATTAAAATATCTATAAATGGGAGCTTTAATTCTTGCACACCTGTTCCTTATTTTATTATGGCAAGCAGAGATTTTTTTTTTATTTGATAAAATTAGATTCACAATCGCTATCTTTTTTGTATGCGAGTGTTGAATGTTCTAGATATGATGACTGGGGGAGGTGTACAAGATGCCTAAATGTTTATCTCGGTTGTGTTTTATGTCGCTTTATTTTTTTGCTGTTATTGTTTTTCCTCAATTCCATGTTTTTCCCAGGATTGTGTTATCAAAACAGATACCTTTGATAAATTCTGCCTCATATGGTGAGGATTTGCATCACGTCAAACTTTGATTAGACATTACGAAACTTCATTTTTCTTCCTCGGCATATGTTGTTTATGCCCATGAGTTTGCGACAAACTTTCAGTAAAAAAAAAGTTTTGAAATTTGGGAATTTATTTTCTCTCCATGATTGTTCATTCAGTTGTTTGCTTGGGTAGTTGGAAGATTGTTAAGAGGTTCCATGGTCATCCTTCTATCATCCAATTCTTGATTTCTTTTACTTCAGCAACGTGTAGTGTTTGGACGTGAAAGGGTCAAATTTCATTACTTGCTCGCAATGTTTTCCTCGATGTCTCTTCAGGATTCATCAATTTAGGTAATGATGTCTTATCCTCTGTTGAATTGGTGAGATTGTAAGACTCCTAAACGGGCTTGGCCTATCACCCCAGAAACTTTCAGTCAATCACGGCAGATATAATTAAACCGCATGATCTCTTAACAAGGATCCTCAATTTATTTCCTGCTGCCTCCAAAGTGTGATCCATAATTATTTTCCCTTGCTTTTTGGAGATGGTGAGGTTGTGGCTCTAAACATCTTCATCATGAGAAAGGTACACTCACGTCATAGCTGTCGGTAGAACTCTTAACTTTCTTTATGCAGAATTTGGTCAATATTTCCAGCGTGTCTGATTATGTTGGATGGGTCAATAAAACTTGTACGCTGTGGTCCTGTGGGAGCATAATGTTCCTATTCGGTTGACTACTTTATTCGGGTCATTTTTCTTCAAATGCTGAGAATTTTCCTGTTTAGAATCCTGTAACTTGTTTAGCAGAAAACTGTTGATTACTAAGCTTTGCGTGTAGATTTGATAAATATGTAGATTACAGTTTTTTAATTAAAGAAAACTGTTGATTTCCTTTTCTGAAACCGTATATTTTCACTTTGACCCTGCAGAAAACTGTAGATTACTGAATTCTATCGCTGGCTCTATATTTCTTTCCGTGGGACCTCTTGATCTGGGGTCTCCATGCTACACTTAAATTTCGTGCTCTCTAGTTCCTCTATCACCCTAAATCTAACGGACAGCGCGCAGCTGCTAACCAGTCCAAACTGGGATCTTCCAGACTAATGGAGGGTCGGCCTCATCTCGTCCAACCAGTCCACGCTTTTGCGGAGATGCAAATAATGAAAGGGAAAGAAGCCTTTAGTGTTCCGGGGAATAGAAGATAAGCAATTAGAGATGTAAATCGGCAATGAATATCATGAAGAAATATAGAATAAACTATGAATACTTGGGTTTAATTTCCATCGAATAGGTTGTTTTGGTGAGTGTTTAGATTTCTTAGGAACAAATAATTGGAATCATTCACTAGGTACACTTTATTATGATTGTAGATTATTAGGGAAGAACTTTCTGAAAGGCGTCATACATGTTGTAGGTTTGATAGTTAGCTCTTTGAATTGGAAATTTTGTGAATAAATCAATAGTATTTGCTCGAATTTCTCCAGTCTGATCCATTTCAAAGTCTAGTCTATGTTACAAGTGCAACTAAGAAAGTGCTAACTTGACCAGAGAATGGGGATGCCAATATGGCGCGATCATGGCACCTCCCTTCTCATCATCAAACACATATAAGGCACGGTTAAGTGTATAGAGATGTCGTCTATATGTTACATAATGTTGTTGCTAAACGTCTAAATTAACCTTGCATATTTGACATAATCTTAAGCCTTGATGAATAAATTCGCTTTCCCCAAAATTGAGGCTCCATTCTGGCCTTCTGTGGTATTGAATTATATTTAGGCATACTTCTGCGATGGAATGATCCATTTTTAATTAACTGGGCCTCCCAATAATGCTCTTCTAGATTTGCTAAATACACCTATGCTAGTAGATTAAATCAAAATTGCTATCTAAAGTCTAAAACTTCTCAAGTTAATTATCTTAGTTTGAACCCACTTTTTTGAATTGTGTAGTTTAGGTTGAAAAGTATTTGATATCATGCTGTCGTTGGCTAGATTGGCTCCCAGTTTAAGATTTCATAAATATTAATGTGTATTTGATATCTCTAAGATTTATTAATTGGACAAATGAGTAGAATTATATTTGCTATACATGAGATACACATAAATAACTTGTTGGACGTGCATGAAATCAATAAAGTATAAGTTCATGGATACATAATAAGTGTTTAGAAGCTAATTGAATGATTTTTTTATTTTTAATTCCGAAATCATGATGAATTTGTTGCTCAAAATCGTTACTTTGTTTACTATAGAAAATTACCACTAACATAAATTAACAATAAACGCATTGAATCTCTAGCAAATCAATGAAATAAAACAGTAATAAAAATGTTTGATCATCTAATAGATGACCATTATTTGAAATTATTATTTACAACCATTCTTGATTGAGAATTAATTGATTCAACATGCACTATTTAGACATTCATTCAACATGCACTATTTAGACATTCGTGCAAAATTATTTATTTCTTATGAAATGTTTAAATGGGTGTATATTAATCATAACATATTCTTAATCGGTCATGTTAGAACCATTTGCTTCGGATATATATGATAATATTTAATGAGTTCATTTTTCAGGATATTCAAATTCTTAAATGATATTTTACATTAGCTTTCGATCATTTAAAATTTTAGCTGATTTTAATTTTAATGTTGAAAAAAATAAAATAAATAAGGGAAGGTTGTAAATCAAATCTCTGCATAAATTCAGTCCCTAATTAATAGTTAACTAGTAATTCGATGATCATACTTGATTCCTTTTCTATGAAGTTTTTTTATAAAAGTGACATCCACTATTGATTAGTCTTTGAAGTTTGATCAAATGGCAAGAATAAATCAAGCTTAAAGGGAAATTTTATTTAAAAAATGATATTTCTCAATCTGATTGAAGAGCCAATATATTCATCAATCAAGTAACTTCTGTGACTATGAGAAAGAAAATCAAGTACAAACTTTCTTTTCACCAAATTTTCGAACGTGATACATAGTCTCCATCAACTTTGGTAAAATCTCATTGTGAAATTTGTTTTATATTATAAGGGAAGATTGTGCAATTGCGTTTTAACTTAATCACTCAAGGAAGCTGGTCCTCATAATTAGAATTAGGCAACCTAGAATTGTGAATATAAAAGTGAAATTCAAAGTGAAACTTTTTGGGATCTAATGTTTGTTTTCAAATTTCTGGGTTTTTTGTTTACGTTACTTAAAGGGAGACCCACCACAAGATATTACTCTAATGGGCCCAATAGATTTAACTAGTTGACAGAAGAAAGGGAAATTGTATACTTCCTATGTTGTGAAAAATAATTTCGTAGCCATCTAATAACTTAAAGAGGGTAAAAGTAATGCCATTAAATTAGAGTCTACTATTCTTCCAAGATGGTCGTCAAGACTGATATACCAATCATATAATGTATCTTATAAGGAAATCATTCTCTTAATAGGTCTCCATAGTAATTATATGAAACACAACAAACACATATTGGCAAGGGGAGGCGATGCTTTTAATAGGTCTCCATAGTAATTAAATGGATCTCGTTAGATTGAAGAGCATAGTAATTATAAGAAGAAGGCATAGAGAAAACAATATTACCTAAGGGCATAATTGGCTAAGACTATGACAAAAAAATGAACCTTTATGACATAAAAACTTTTTATAGAAAGTACTATTCTATGTGAGTTATCCATAGTCAAGATAAATGAATAAAAATTGCTTTGCTTATATCCATTCTCATATAAATTTTTCCACCTCTTTTAGAACAAAAAAAATTAAGATAACCACAAATTTTTCCATCGCACTACCTTAAAAGAATATTTTTAATATAAGAACACCATTGAGCATCAAGTGAGCCATCTCTTTAAGGTCATGGAAGTGCTGGACTCGTGTAATTAATGATTCTGTTGGGCCAATGGGCCTAACCTACACCCATAAGAGAACGTGCCCATTCCAAGATGGAATGGGTATAAGTCTACATTCTGGAGAGTTGTAGATCACCCGAATACCCTCATAACTTTTATGGCTTTTATGCCCTAACTCAACCAAATCACTTTCTCTTTGCCCATTCCCCCTTTTATTTGCCTCCTCTTATGTTCAGGATCATTACAACTTGGTATTAGAGCTACTTATGACACTGAAATTGAGCGATAATCATCTCAAAGTGATAGAGGAAAAACCTTAGAATTGTTTGTAATCATAGGACAGATGGAGCAGAACCTAACCCACCTTCTCAAGATGAGTAAAATTGTAAAGGTTGACAAGATCCCTATTGTTTTTATGAAGATGAGTTGAAGGAGGCTAACATGATATCTGTGGACGAAAAAATGATTCCCATTCAAGAATGAGTTAAATTTTTAGACCCAACTACAACGTTTTGAAGGCACTACATTAGGTAAGCTATACCTATGATTTCTAAAACTCGAAAGGGAATGAACAATGGTCAAGTATTGAGAATAATTTGAGTTACTTTCAACATTTCTCCCAAGCATTATCATAGCTATATATTAGATAATATATTTTTCAATGAATTCAAGGAAGGGATTATGGTTGAAGTCAACATATTCAGACTAGTAAATCTACAAGATATGATGGACCTAGCTCAAATGGCTAATTAACAGCTCCTCCAATAGTTGACTGCTTGGTGCTCAATTGGTCCTATGGTGACAAGACATAACCCACAACTAGAACACTGTCGAATCATAATTGCTTGAGACCACCTAATTTTCCTTCATAAAAAATCAAAGAATGGATTGAAGGAGAGAAACCAACAACTAAGTCAATACCCTATTATAGCTCAATCACCCAATGAAAACTAGAGGCGAATATAAGGCAAGTTTGATTGATAGAGGTTGAATTATAAGCCAAGAAGATTAAATGATTATGCGTCCATTGTGATGAAAAGTTCAGCCCAAGCCACCAATACAAGAAAGAGCTGTGAATCTTATTGGTCCACGTAGAAGATCTGAAGTCACCAAATGATATGCAGGAAGACCAGGGAAGGATTCCTGAGAGGAAAAATGGGAAAACACAACAGTTATCCCATGCAAGAGAGAGGTGGACCTTGAAAAGAAACCTGTCGAAGTGGAAGAATGCAGTCATAAGGTTTTAGCTTGGTGTTTGATTACCGCAGTCATCAGACAGCACCTAACTGGGTGGGCAAAGACAAGTCAGCCAATATTCAAGGATCCAAGTTCCTCATTCTTTGAGACCAGTTATATCCCTTGAATCATAGAATACAAAGGAACATGATGGGGATTCAAGAAAATAACAAAAATATTTGTTCTACACAAAGAATGCAGAAGGTCTATAGAGGAGGGTGGTGTGAAGAAGGGAGAGTATAGAAAGGGAGGGATCTACCTCTGCCTAGATGCATCAATGAATACATTAGAGGAAATGGCCATAAGGAGGATGGCTACCTCCATAACCTCCGAGTTGACAGTCACATTTCCACGTAGTTGTCAAGATCATTTAGCAACTTCCACCTGCCCATTTCACCTCACCTTATGTTCTATTTCCATCTCTCAAGTGTCAATGATATGAGGAATTACCTTATCAGTTTGCTTAGATGTATCTAAATTTCTATTACCTTGAAACAGGTCCTCTAATACTCTTCCACTAATCACAGCAGCAGCAGGCAAACTGAGGCCTCCTCCACGTCATCAGCAGCGTTCTCGTCTGTGGAATCCCGCTATCGCGTTCTAAATGGTGAAACTGTGGGAGGGTGAGTTGGGGACAATGAACTAGTGTTGCACCCCGGTCATAGTTGTCAGAAATACCTATGTTGTTTTCCACTCTCCTGTACTTACGCAGTGGATATTTTGAGTGCAACTTACTGCTTCTACTCACATAACGTATTAAAGAAGACACAAGAGCCTATATGCCTATAGATTAACAAAAAGGGTAGGATAAAAACTACATAAAAACATATAAAATGAAAATATTGAAGAAGTCTATAAAATCTTTGAGAGTAAAAACTTATAACATTCCATGGGTGAACTTTTCGCAAGATATGAGAACAATAAAACCGAAAGGAAGGAAGTTCTCCGTACAAAGCGCTGTAACAACATTGCAAAACTAATAAACTTAATATTATCTTGAATTTATTATACCTTAAATAGTAAACTTTAACCTTAAAGATTTCAAGGGCTCACCAAAGTGATCAGAGTATGACTGTGTTCCCAAGGCCTGTCATGTTTTATAAGCCTAGTGTCTAAGAAGAAGAAGAAACAAAGTCCTCAACGACCTGCCAATGTATGGTTTGATAGTACCAAGGAAATCTAGCATCTCAAGGAATCCAATTTGACAATAAGCTTCAATCAACTATTATTTTCGGCCTTTAATTTTTATATTTCGTTTTTATAAATAATTAATGTATTGGAAACTAAATATTTTTAATCATACAATAAACATTTGTAACTTTGACAATAGGAACAGTTTTGAATTGCTGGTTCAATTCTTTGAGTTATTTCCTAATGGGTCCATTAAATAAAATGTAAAAAGGGATATTTCTATCATACATTCCATGGATCTAGGTTAGAATGTCAGTGGTCTACAATTTTTCAAACAGACTCAAAGTACGTTCTGATTTCCATGATTTGAAGATCCCATTCTTTTAGATTCAACTAACGGTAGGGCTATGCAAACTTCAGTCCAAGGGTAAATTCTAGTGGTGAATGAAGCACAGTTCGCAGAGAGCAAGGTGAAAGATGGGCAATGGCCAGTGGCATTGGGTAAAAGATAAGCATACAATCATAGCATTATGTCGTTCTAAAGCACCGAGTACATTTGTTTCTAGAAATAGTTAAAGGTATTTTTATTTGATCAGAGAAAAACCATTTTCATTGAATTACTAGTAAATTCCAGAGCAATAGATCTTTGGAAATTAAAACGTTGTAATTCAGTGGTACACCTGCGAAGAGTTGAACCCATTATCGATGGTGTGGTCCTGATGGCAAGTTTATTGCTAATCGAACGATATCATTACAAGTGCAACCGCATGATATCAACTCGATGCCTCCACTGGTGCAATTTTAAGATGCTCTTTGTAAAGATTGCCTTTGACGACACCAAAAATACCCTTAGATTGTCACATCAAAAGGACGCCCTTATGTTTGCCCCAACTTTTATATCCCACTTTTTACTGAGTGGATAAATCATATAACTATTTGTCACACTGTTTATATATTAATGATATCCATAGGGAGCATCCACACGAAACCATTGAAGCATCTACTAATATTCGGAAAGAACTTATTTCTAAAGCAGTAATATTGCCATAACAAAGGCAGACAGTGCGTATTAGCATTTATTGAAGAAGGCAAAGGCACATCGCTAAGACGCCGCGTTTTATCTGTAGCAGCAGCACAAGCCGTTGCTTCCGCAGCACGAACTTGTGGTTCCATCGTTTTTGGACAGGCATTGCACAGCGCAGTCAAATGCGGTGCACCTTTTCCGAGAGGCAGAGCAATATGCTGCTGGAGGGCATACAGTCTGTGCCATAGCTGTGTACATGAGAAAAAGAAACAAGTCACAAAATGCATAGACTGTCACTAGAGATTTTTGTAGTTTTTCCATGCATCACTAACAGGATCCTTATCAAATGGTCAGCATGTGCGCGACATACCTGACGAGAAGAAAAAGGCCAGAAGCGAAATAGTTGCCAGAAGCTTGACGACTGTAAGGTGGTAATTCTTTGATGCCATCGTCGTCCTCGCTCTCTTTTCTCGCTGGGTCGGCTTGCTGCAATGTGCGTAAATCAAAGGTAGAATGAGACGTACTTATAGCTCACAAGAAACCGGTGGGTGGCTTGTGCCATTACAATACTCATTGAGGAGAGGAATCATAAAAGGTAAACTTTTTGATTTGTATTGCCATAAAAAGGGCCCCGATTTCTGTCCTTAAATAGAACCAGAGGTTCGTTTTAAATTTACTTCCATTTCGTAGTTCATCGTATCCATCCGTAACTCTCGAAAGAATCGTTTCTTTTTAATGGAGCGTCAATAGGGAGTAATATACTCACTAGATTTCTATTTTGGTGCGTTTCCTCTTGTACAGCGGACAAAAGAATCATCGCCGTTACATTCACCTCCAATGAGATTCGTGCGTTCTTCTCCACCGAATTTGGATACGACTGCATACAGTTGTTCACCACGCGAACTTTAGTTATCGTTTCCTCTGTTTATTTCTTCGTTGTTGCGTTCCAATAGCTGTCTTACTAACCAATCGCCTTCCTATGTATACCCTAATTAGTGTCGTCCTAATGCTTGATATTCTTTCTCGCACAAGGAAAAGCCTTTTTAGATACAAGGGCTTTTTCTCGTTACATTTTAGCAACGTGAATCCCTTGTGGATCTTATTTTTAGCAACAAGTACGTATCCCAATTAATAATTCATGTTGCCCAGAGTGACAGAAATCGCTTTATCGGTGAAGCTCTCGTCTTTTAAGTCTCGGTTTCCAACTGCGGAAAATGACAAGCGCTAGAATCATGCAGTTCAATCCACTGAAGAAGAGAGCTTCTGTAAAATAATCTACGATCGGCGGATCTGGAGGATATCAAGAAAACACCGGGTGAATCGTGATATTGCAATAAAAGCGAGAAAACTAATCATCTTCTTTGTAAGGAAAGAAATGACAAAATAATAATGCGGAAACGCAACTCCATTAAATAAATAACCTTCTCTAAGATCCTTGATCAGGATACGAATGTCTATTTTATGTGATACGGTGTCTGTAATCAATACGTAATACGTGTAAGGTGGAATCCTTTCGTTTGATGTTTGTGATAGTGGGTCTCCTTGGCTGCTGCATACGTTACGGCTTAGAGGCCAGCTGCAGCTATCGGTTTGCTAGCTGCTCACGGAAGGACGAATCCGGAGGACGATCTTCGCTCGTGTTTTGATTCCAGCCTGTGACGACTGGATACAGAATTATTCGCTATCACGATATGTCTCCTTTTGCATTTACTCTACGATTCGATCTTTTTGATTGCAGTTATGTATTGTGTCCAATTTTTTTAGACCCATAATCGCTACGCGGAACAAGAAATCATTATTCCAGCATCGTGATCCTTTAGAAGATTTGGACGCCGAGCTGAGAGGGCATCACAAAATTAATGTATGAATCTATGTACTTACTTTGTATCTCCAAAAACAATCTCGGAATCGCGAGGTACACCCATCAAAAATCCTCTTCGAGGAGTAGAATCTTGGGGCTATTTCAAAGCTAACGCTTGATTTTCCCTGCTATGAATATAATGAGAACGAGGGAAAGAAGAATGATCCATAGACAAATGCAGCAGGCCTTTTCCCTTCCAACATTGCGAGCATACAATAGAACCAACATTATAACATATAAAGAAACCGCACATTCTACATACCGGGCATAGAACTAACGTAAAATGGGCACTTTTTACCTCATGCAGCTTTAAAAAATACCGGAATTATTACTCATCATACTGGAATTCGTAAAAGGTATATATCTTACAAATCCTTGAACCTTTTCCTTGAAATGACGTTGACTACAAAAACTGGGACCGTCCTCTGCGCCAGCGGGCAGCTCATATCAATGAACATTCCAGCCCGCGTAGTCAGCGCTGACTCATAGGATGACAGCCCCACGTAATTTCTGGTAGTCCTGAGCTTCCCGACCACCATTTTCCATCTTTTTGTCCCTTTGCCGCATGAGCACAAGGAAAATCGTACAAACTTAGCAGTGAAGAAGAGGCAAAGGGCAAACGCCTGCAAACTTGGGGTGTATACCGGGATTGGATTGAACAAATAATAGTGGAGTTGCATTTGTTTTTAGCCCAGTTTATTATGGATTGGATCGACGCATCGTAGGAGAATTTTGAGGTGGGTGCCTTTGTGCCCGGTTATTCCTCTTCGGAACATCAATCTTCAGCTCCTTTTGATGCCTCAGACAAGCCTTGAACTCTCCTTGTAACGTTGAGGCAGCCGGCAAGCGCAGTAGAGAGTTGAGACTCTAAACTCGATGGCGTAGGAAAGAAAACGGTCCAGATGCTCTCTTTTAGCGTTGTTAGATATGCATCAGTAGTTTTTCGATTTTACCTTTGGAGTTTTTGTCGTCGAGTTCTTTTTTGTTTTCTAACGAGGCGTTATCATCTACTTTCAGGGAATAATATATTGACTTTCTACTGTCAGCGGGGGTGTATTAAACTTGCCTGCGGGATGCCCATATCATCCTCCGTAGATCATTTTGACGATGTAAGAAAATTATGACTTCTGAGGTTCCTGGATTAGGTTCGAGAAACTGAAAACCAAAACATAAACCACTCTCCTCTCAGAATGAAGAGTGATCGACCAGAAACTTCATTCCATTTTAGGTGAATACCCATGACTCAATTAGAATAGTACTCCTAACAGATTCACTAACTCAGAACTAGTTTAGCCACTTCATCGATGTCTTCACTGCATGCCAACATGAGTTCTTGTAAGATATAGAGAACAGGGTTAGTGATGAAATAGGGTAATTATAGACTTCATATTGTGAATTAATATTCATAAAAATTAAACTAATAATACTATTAAACAAATACTTAATTTCAAAAGTACCAAGTAAGATCAGAAAATCATTGTCTAAGTTATTTTTATGGTAGCATATAATTCCTTTATTGAAGGAGTACTTCACAATTTTTATGAAGAATCAGTAAGAGGCCTCACATAAGTACCTATTAAAAAGAGAGAAGGGAGTTCATCTTTATCTCATTTACACAGTAAAGTATTATATTTGCCTCCTCAACGCATCCAAAAAAAGTTATTTATAGCAATGAGAAAAGTTTTATCTTAGATTTATTGCGGTCTTCCCTTTTTTTCCTTGGGTCCATCCAAAACAAAGAAAGAAAGAAAATGAAACGGACGAGCAAGGGCACTCATGTAAATCCTATCTCCTAAGATCACAATAATTATTTATTCCAGATACTCATGGCGCCGGTTGATGGGTTCTCGAAATCACAGGGTAAACTGGTGCACCCAGACGGATGCGCAGTCATCTGTAGCAGCAGCATCTGCCATTGCTGCCACAGCAAGAGCCGCTGATCCCCATCTGCTCCGTTCCGCATAGTTTAACGCAGTCGAACGCAGTGCACCTGGGAGTGTCAAAGCAAAAGGCCGCTGGAGGGCATACCGTCTGCGCTCGAGCTGCACGTTCAATGGAAGGAAAAGGATTCTTGACCTTTCTATTTATTTACTGTAGATGATATTGAGTGACCAGGTGGATAGAATAATGCAGAGCGGCGATATTCCTTGCGATTGAAAGAAAAATTATTACCTGGAAAGGAAAGAGCCGCTAGAAGTGCAAGCACAGAGAGCAGCTTCACGAGACCCACCAGAAATTTCTTTGGTTCCATCGTTCTCACTACTTAAGCTTCTTCTCGGCGAGTAGAATGCGTAGTATGTGAAAGGGAGATGCAGTCTATCGAATACTTATAGCTCCTACAGGACCGCTGGAATTATCTAATATTTCGCTGTAAATTCCCTGCATGGGAGAATATTTCGATCTCGTCATTGAATGGATCATAACGCCTCTCCTTCATCATATTAAAGAAATCATATCTGTTCTGATTCTGCAGCCACAGGGTAGGAGATTCCCGGCTTAGATTTTAAATAGCGTTTCTTGGAAAGAAACGCACCATTAAGAGCGAGAAGCTCGCTATAATTTAAGAAAATTATAGCATGGGCTATATTAATGAGCCCTCCTAGATGAAATCCGAGGAGTAGGAATTAGTCATGTAATCCGGGGAGACCGGTTCCATATTATGTTTGGCGAGGCATGATTCTGCATAGTCATCTACAACTAACCAACGGGACCCAAAAAAACAAAAAAAATCTAATTTTTAAAATCTGGTTTTTAGGGTACATCCTTCTATTTTATAAGATCTTCATATGAATTCTTTCTTCTTTTGTATACTGTTCGTTGCTAAGTTCTTATCCTCCTAATATCCTCTTAAACATCCGTTACCATAGATAGTGTCCCCATCCTCCACAGGAAAGGAACGCGTACATAGAAAATTTTTGCTAGGAATCCCAGTAACTAGTTGTTTGTCATGAAACCACTTCATAATCTCCCCAAGGATGAGGTGGCCATTTCGGGCAAGTGAATATTCATGACTCTCTTATCAGAAAGCTAATCTTCCTGAAAGTGGACACCGACGAAAAAAGTACAGAGCAATCGTCCTTTTGATATCGTTCATCGAGTCTAGCGATCATTTGATCACAAATAATTGTGTGAGGAGACATTGGAGTTGGAAGAAACCGCAGAGGCAATGTATGTTAAGAATAATGGCGCATGTGTTGGGGAAGAATGATCTCAATTAGAATTACTAAAATATTGAAGTTTATTAATTGAATCATCATATTACTGCTACAAAATATTTTCACGCTTTAAAACATCGTAGATGAAGAACTACAAAATATTGTCTCAAGGTAGGATGGTTCAGCGAAGATCGTGAAGGAGCTGATAATTTTTGTCATTAATGTTAATGGATTTGAGAAAAACTGTCACCAGTAACAAGGAACCACAGATGGTATCATCAAAGAAGAGGTCATACATGAAGATTTATCCATATATATATATATGTGGGGACATCAAGTTTTTCAAACATTCAAAGCATTTTTAGGGAAACTTTACAGAAAGATGGAAAGAAAACTGGCATAAGTAAGAGATGAAAAGGGACAGTAGAGGGGCATAACAAAGAGATAATAACGCGAAAGATCATAGACAAGCTAACATAAAAGGACCTCCATAGGCCCAAGTAACAAAAGTCTCATCCTTGCCTGTTCAAGTATGTCTCATACTTTTACTAGGTTAAGTGTTTGAATAAATAGTAAACCCTCACTCTAGATTTTGGATTTAGGTGTCACACAACACATGACTTGTACCTCTCAACTATTCAACTCCTATGCTCTTTGTCCTAGTAATACAATAATCACCATAGTTGTTGGCTCCTTTGTCATGGTTGCTGGAATAGGAGAAACCTACTGATCACTATACGTCATTCTGAAAAATGCACTTTGTCTTTATGCTAACATCCATCTTGTAGAAATGTGGTATCATAAGTGTAGACATGCACTGGGGGACACCACGAGAGGGAAGGAGAAGGGAGAAACAGAAGAAGAAATACATGGAGGGAGAGAGAAAGAGAACCTTTGTCCCCGTGGACAGAGGGGAGAACGGCAGACAACCAACTTAGGGTTTTCTTCATAACATAATATTTTTATATATCGGGATAAGCCCTAATAACTTTCTCAAAATGCTCTTATATATTCTAACACTCCCTCTTAAGATGAGCCTTAGAAAAGTTCTTTTTAACACAATGAAAGAAAAAGCTTAACACACTCTGATAGTTCCCTTGCAATGGTGTAGAAGACCTCCAAGGATGCTGGATCAGCTCCTCCAGACAAAAACTGTACTACCGCCAAAGTGGGCAGCAAGATTGGATAAGGCTCCCCAGACATATGTAGTGCTAGACAAATGTCAACAATGGAAGTGGCAGCTTTAACAACAATAGGGCTAGATAGACAACACTGGATAGGTTAGTGGCACCAAACAAGGGATGAAATCCTAAGGTCTGGGTTCTTTAATGGTGTTGGACTGGTGGAGACGCCAGACAAAGGTGGCATAGACAGAAGCAGCGTTGGACGAGAGGTGACACCGGACAGAGGCGGCACTGATAGAGAGGGGCACCAAAGTGGTGGCAGCGAAATGACATATGACATGAATAAACCCAGGGAATAAACCCTAGGTGGCTGGAATGAAGATGAAACCCTAGACGACCAGAATGAAGACAAAACCCTAGTGTTTCAACAAAGCCCTAGAGGCAGCGGTAATGATAGTAGTGGTGGCAGCAACAGTGGTGAAAGGCGGTGCCAGACTGGTGGACATGTGGGATAGGGGTGACGTCAGATAAAAGCAGAGCGGGACAAAGGTGGAACCGGACCAGGGCAATACTAAACAAGGGATTGACGGCTTCACTCGCTGATGGTATCATAAGTCTTATTGGGACCAAACTGGCGAGGCCGGATTGGCAGCACTGGTCGCTCCCTTGACAACTAGGCTCTGATATCATGTAGAATTGTGGTATCATAGGTGTAGACACGCACTTGGCGGCACCATAAGAGGGAAGGAAAAGAGAGAAATAGAGGAAGAGATATATGGAGGAGAGAGGGAACCTCTATCCTCACGGACAGAAGGAAGAACGGCAAACAACCAACTTAGGGCTTTCTTTCTAACATAGTCCTTTATATATAGGGACAAACCCTAATAACTTTCTAAAAATACCCCCATGTATTCTAACACATCCTAATGTTTGTGAGCAAACTTACACAAGATTTAGGTAATGTTACCTTTGATTTTAACATTTGTCTATTTTTTGACAAGATATCTGAGAAGACGATTGAACATTTTAGAACATTTTAGAGAATGAAGCAAACTTTATTAGTTGGAACCTCCATGTTAGTCCAACATAGCTGTAAATCATAATAGCATTCCCGAAGATCTTGGCCTAATAAATATATTTCGCATCTAATTTATGCCAACTACGCCCCTTTCTTTATCATCTGTGTGATGCTGCATTCTTGGTCGTGCGAAAATGCTACATCACGCAGAAATCACTCATCCATTGTAAAGCTTTCTTAGGCCTTGGGATTTAGAATTGTCAGTAATGGCTTCACCTTCATCATGAATACATGCCTTGCCGTATCATATTTGATGATGATCTTTTTTGCAGCTATTGGTCATATGTTAGGAATTGCTTTATTTAAAATAATGTACCAAATTTTTTTTGGGGAGTTCTTATGACAGCTCGCACAATAAACTGATTACCATCCAGATCATTAAATCTTAAAAGTTCAGTTAATATGTTGTCACTCTTCTACCCTCATATTTCATTAAAAATGAACCTCATATCCAAAATATTTAGATGAATATCATTTGTTCATATACATGAACAACATAGAGATAAATTTGATTCTAGAGCTCTGTAATGCATTTTTTTGGATACTCCCAAACATGAAAAGATATTGATGTTATTACTTACCTCCTCAGATTTATCCCCAAATGAAACCATTGTTCCTATTAAACGACATATTCTAGAACCTAGTCTTAGTGAAGAAATTGAAAAAAAGAAGATTTGGCCAAGTATATTTTAGAAAAAGAAAATTCCTCCAAAATCTACATGTGTTCAAGAGTCCTCAAAATGAGTCAAAGAAGACATCCCACACCATCACCTTACTTATTGATGTAGACTTACGCATTGCCCTTCAAAATATGGTAAAAAAATGTACTTGAAAAGAATAATATCTTACTGCACTTTTTTATCTTATGACAGACTATTAATTTCATATAAGACATGTCTAACTTGAATTATATCACAATTCTGAAAACTATTTTTGAGATTCTAACTCATGAGAAGTGGAGACTTAGAATGTTGAAGGGTTTTTTGAGAAGTGGACAGACTATTTTTGAGATTCTGAAAACTATTAGGTTTTGTCCCTATCTAAGGGGCTAGGTTAGAGAGAAAGCTTTGAGTTTGGCTGTCCGCCGTTCTTCCCTCTATCCTAGTGGACAGAGGTTCCCTCTCTCTCCATGTATCTCTTCCTCTATTTTTCCTTCATGTGTTCTCCTTTGTTTTCCCTTTATTTCGTAACTATGAATGATGAAATGAAGATTTTAGAAGAGTGATGCTTAGGAATTTGTGTAGTCAGAAATAGAGAAGAAAGCAGTTGGTTGCAAATAGGTGTGTGTACAATTAAGTACCATGCAGATGGATTTGTAGAAAGATACAAGGCCATGTTAGTTGCCAAAAGACACATACAAACTTATGGGGTTGATTATCTTAAAACCTTTCCACTAATACCAAAGGTGAATATAATTATGATACTTTTGTCATTGACAACTTTTTTTGATTGAAATCTCCAACAATTTGATGTTAAAAATATGTTTTTATATGAAGAGCTAAAAAGAGAAAATTTATATATAGGTATCCTTAGGATATGAAAGGAGTTTAGGTCGTGACATTATGTGCAGATTGAAGAAAGCATTGTATGGGCTGAAACAATCCTCTTGAGCTTAGTTCAGGAGATTCATGAAGTTCATACTCAAGTATGATATAAACAAAGTCCACTTGATCACACTTTGTTATCAAACATTCATCTTCAAGGGTAGTCGCAATTTTAATCATATATGTTGATGACATAGTTTGACAAGCAACAATGACACATGAAAGAAGCACCTCAGTTAATATATATCCCAAGAGTTTGAAAGAAAAACTTTAGGAAGATCAAAATACTTTGTAGGCATCAAAATTTCTCACGGTAAGAGTTTTGTTTTTTTTTCTTGTGATAAAAATATGTGATGGATTTGCTACAGGCAACTAGTAAAACAACTTGCAAATTAGCTGACCCCCTAATTGATCCTTGTCTTAAGCTAAGTGTAGCACAAGAAGTCGTTACTATAAATAAGGAGATGTATCAACAGCTGGTAGGTAAGTTAATGTACTTATCTCATACCTGACCAAACATAGCTTATGGGGTTAGTCTAAAAGTTGATTCATGCACAATTCAAAGTAAATGTATTTATAAGCATCATATCGTGGCTATCTCAAATGAACACCAAGGAAAAGAGTTATATTCAAGAAACATGGTCGTTTGACACTAGAAGTATATACAGATGTACATTATTAAAGATCTTTGATGGATTGATGGTCAACATCTAGATATTGTACATTTCTTGGAGCAAACCTCATTACTTGGAGAAGTAAGAAATTAAAACTTAACTTATGGCCAAATCAAGTGCAGAGGCTGAGTTCCGAATCATAGCGTAAGAAGATATTTGTGAAGTTTTGTATATCAATATCATTTTGAAATATTTGAAGATGAAGATGGATGGTCTGATAAAACTATATCATGATAATGAATCAGTTATCAATATTGCACATAACTTTGTGCAGTATGACATAAAGAATCATATAGAGATTGATCATCACTTTATAAAGGAAAAATTAGAAAGTGAGCTGATCCATAGTCCATATGTGTCTACAACTGATCAAATTGCAGATATATTCACAAAAGGACTTCCAAACAATATCTTTTATCATTTAATGTCCAAGCTGGAAATGAGTAATATATATTCACCAGTTTGAGGTGGAGTGTTAGAAATAAAGAATGTTTTCTATTCTCTCTCATTATTTCTAGTCTTTTATTTCTCCGTTTGGTTGTACATTGAACTGGTCCAATTTTAATCGGTCTGGTTCTCATTGTAGCTGGTTAGTATATATACTAACCAGCATGTAACCTCTGTTTCTTGAATGAAAAGTTTAGGGCTTCGACCTTTCCATTTTTTCCTTTCTTGTGTACTCTATGTGACTGCTTGAACTGTAGAGGATGGGGAGGATGAAGACTGTGGAAAAAATTCCAGATTTTTACAAGCCTAAGATTCTGATACTGCGATGCAATTCAAATGAAGATAAATAGCCAGGAAAATTTTGTCTCATCAATTCATAGAATGATTGGTGGTTATATACAATTACCCCCGCCTCAAAAAAGGAAGAAACCTAGGTTGAATCCCATAGTTTTTGGATGCTCAACCAAACTAGGAAATTTACCAGCAGCCTAACCAACCCAGGAAACTGACCAACGATGTAACCAACTTAGGAAACTGACCAGCAACACAACCAACCTGCGAATTTGGACAACAGAAAAATTCTTAATTACATGTTTTTCTTTTCAACAATAGAGACTGCATTTCAGGAACGTTTATCTTAGAGTTTGAATGTTATTCTAGTTTGATTTTATGAAAGAGGAACTTACGTTACCAGTTCAATAGACCAATGCAGATTACAATACCATGCAGCCACAGTGGTATGTGTAGATAGCCTTTCATTATTCTGAACATTTTTCTGTCTTTGCAGAACCAATAAAAGTCTACTTGGAATTTAAAAATCCTCTTCAAGTATCCATCTCTTTGTCTGATGTTTCTCTTATGTGTGAGCTTTCTCCAAAGCCTGACGGAACAGAATTCAGTAAGTTTATCTTTTGTTCATCTCGAAAATATTTTTTGATATCGGTTTACTGGATAAGGCATAATATTATCTGTAATCTTCATATATTCCAGATGAAAATACATCATCATGTGGGGCTGAAGGAGATGTACTTGATAGTGACTCTACTGATTACAGGTACCTGCCCGTTTTAACTGCAGCATTTTCACTCTATAAAACTCCATATAATTCTGTCCTTCAGATTCCTGTAACATTGTCTATTCCTTTCTTTAAGCATCGTCTTTGGATTTGTCTGTGCAGGGAGCTGAAAAACGTCAAGGCATCATACGTTTTATCAAGAACAAATTTTGTGTTAGGAGGAGGCGAGACTAGAGGGGTAAGTCTGAACGTAACAATCTTCATTTTCTTGGTTGCAGATATGATGATATATTCATCTTTTCTTTTAGTCTCTCATTCATAGCTGTTGAGAAAGGTTTCTATGAGAAACTTCTTAAAAGGCTCAGTAATTATCTGTGAGGATCATACAGAGCGCACTCCTTTTGGAACAAACGAATATTTTTTATAGTGATTTTTTAGGCCAATATTTTTATGGGTACTTAAATAATGTATGCAGTGTACAGGCTAATATAACAAACTTTTACAGGATCTGTGTTTTAATTTCGTTTGTAGTTAAAGATCAGTCCTCTTTCCCTCAGTTGCAAGCAGCAGTCTCCACCGCCAAAGCCTATACCTCCTGTGAGGAGCGGCAATCATCAAAGGGATCATAGTTTGAAGCATTTCTCAGTTAAACTCGTGAGACTGGAAATGAACTGATGATTGCTTATATATTGTCTGAAATGTGAGAATGCTCCCTTATATTTCTCTGTATGTAAAATAAACTAACATTCCTTGGAGATGACCCAGCCCATAAATACTTGTGGCACAGAAAAGTAGTTCCTTCATGTGATGAATATCAGAAGCCTCTTATTTGACAATCAATTTACCACATCCTCTCCAGTCTTGAATTTCTTGGTTTCTAACTCCTGCGATACTCGGTACAACCTCTGAATTGAACAATAAGTTTCACTATTCAATCAATAATGATCTCATGCTGGTTAATGACAGGAGGAAAATTTCTCGCATCTTTTTTTGCATAGTCCTGTAAATGTCGAGTCTTATCCTTTCTTGTGCTTCTCCTATAATTCTTCCTTTTACCAGTCCCAGACTTTCGTCTGTAACTGCAGAACTTCAAGGTCGCTTCTTCAGACTAGACACGGGTTTGAAGTGTCTTTATCTTGTTCATAATCTGTTTATCTTTTTCTTGATAATAGAAATGCAAAGTGAGCTTACAAGTCATTTCACTGATAGATCTATGACTGAAGGGCGACCTCTTTGTCCTATGTTTAACCGTTCTTTAAGATAGGAAGTATGTCTAACTCTTTCCAACGTTAAACTGTCTTCAGGCTCAGATATCGATGTGAAAAATCAATCGATAATTGATGGGTTCTAATTTTGAGTTCCCTAAGAATAGTCTTATCTTCCTTGTGGTTCGTAGGTAGCAATAAAGCATGAGCTGTAACAAGCACCAGAGGTTGTATTATTGTATCATAGATATTGCTCTGAACTCGCTTGATCTGGTTTGCACATTTCCTTTGTGGCCGTGTTAAAAGGAAATATCTTACTATTAAATACTAATTACTCTTAGATCTTTGAAAATGTTTGTCAGTGGCAACAGCAGCTATTACCTTGCAGCTTTTAGCATCAATGCCATTTAGAAAGTTTGTTTTGTTAAACCTTTCTGTTTGACAAAACCCTCATGGTGGATGGATATATTGAAGCAAGTATTCCCCCTACTTCCTATTTTTCTCATTCTCAGGTTCAAGGATATTGACTAAGAGAGGAATATCCTGATTAATGAACTCTTCTTCTTGATATTTCTACTCATGCTAGGTTTGTTATGGCATTTAGTTGATCATCAACGAGTGGGGCAAATGGTTTTGCTGAATAATAATATATATTCATCGTTATGTTATAAAGCCGGAATTGGAATACGATCGGGAGGACTTGATTTACGTGTTATTAACAATGTTTCATATTAGCGAATTCACATCTGTGTGTCTGTCTTTTATGCTGTCAGGTAGAACTCGATGTTACTCCCCGAATCCAAGGTTTACTGAAGATCGTTGGAGTCAGGTGGGTATTTTCAGATTCGGTTGTGGGATCACACATATTTAGCACAGATATAAAAAGGAAACGTGGAAAACCAAGGAGCAATGAGGATTATTTCGGTTCTACCCTATGCTTTGTTGTTGTCAAGGTTCATATTTCATTTGTGTCATTTTCTTCCTTCCAGTTTTGATGCAAAACATGGTCCGACTCTAGTTTTGTTATGCCCAGGGTCTACCCAAACTGGAAGGATGTATTCATAAGATGCCTGATAAGGCTTATGCTGGTGATTTACGGCTTGTCATGCTGGAACTAAAAAATCACTCAGAATACTCTGTGAAGGTGTGTTTACATTGATAATATCTTTCTTATTTCCAGGTTCTTTCGTGATACTTTCACTATTTTTGCAGAACTTGAAAATGAAGATTAGTCATCCAAGATTCTTAATACCGGGGAGTTTGGAAGACTTGGAACTGAATTCTCCAGTCTGTCTAGAACAACGGATTCGTTCTGAATCCAGCGACATCCAAGAAAAGATAACATTTAACTCTAATGAGAAAACCAATGGCTCATTTTCATTTCCAAACGTAAGACTCAGTGTTCATGTTCTATTGAATCTGAAACTCATCGTCGTATTCATTTACCTTTTCATATTTTAGGGCACTACAATTCAGGGGGCAATTTTCCAGTGGCCTCTTTGGCTTCATGCTGGAGTTGCTGGAAATCTATCCCAGTATATATCAGTGTATTATGAAATGGAAAATCATTCCGGTGACATGACCTACCGCACTCTTCGGATGTACTATCACATTGAGGTAATGGCATATACTGCGAAGGCTTTGCTTGGTTGATATTACTTAGTTATAGGCTTCTCTTGTCATGTCTTTAGGTGGATATTATTGCAAGTAATGCTACTATACTAGCATACTCGAAAAATTATTTTAGCAATATGGCTAAAACTCTTAGATAAATTGTACCATTTTTCTGGTCTTCTCGTGGTTCTATTCATATTTCCTAAATCTTTGTAGCTGCATTGGATGTTAATATTTTTTTCATACTGATTGTACAAATTTGCGATAATCTCGAATAAGCAGTTATGCCTGGTACAGTATCCAACCTACTTTGTTATAATTTCTTTGTAAGGCTTGGATAACCTTGATGCTGATCTTAATATCTTTCCTGAATGAAAATTGAAAATTTCAGGAATCCTCCAAGATATGGTTCATGCAGTGATTAGAACAACTGTGCTCGTTCTAATGTTTTTTCTCATTATACTGGGTTCATGTAATCACTATGACTCAACAAGAAGGGAGAGTTTTCGATGGTTTAAAACAAGAGATTTTGATTCCGTTGATTAAGAATAACTTTGAAATTTTATGGCAGTGTGTGTGCAATGGGTTTTTTAAAAAGAAATAAGGAAATTGATTGTTTCAGGACGTATCCTATTTACAGAAAGTCCCATGATCAAATATTGCAGTCTTAGAAGCCTGCAGAGATTCCAATTGGTTTCTAGGGTTTATGTCAAAATACCTATTAAACTATGTTCTTTATGGATGTGTAATGAATGATGATTGAGAAGTATAGACCAGGAGCAATAGAAACGTTTTTCTCTCCATCCATTTTGTATGAAATTTTAAATGAAACACCATTTTCATGTTGTTTTTGCCAAGTTCCAGGCTTACTCAACACTAGGCCTCCCATTATGTATTCTCCACCAGGTTTCTTTGAAATTGACAGATACTAGTGTATATGTCAGACCTTATACAGAATGTTGTCTTTATTAAATTAATTGCGCAACCTTCTAGTCGTGCTTAATTAGTATTGTTCAGAGAACTATACGAAACTCATACTCTTTTGAATACTTGACAGTATTTATGATGCATACGCAATGAAAGACTTCTTTGTCTTTAATTTAATGCTTAGTTGACTCGTATATACAATAATGGCTGCTTCTACACTTATCCCTTACCTCTCAGGTGTTGACACTTTTGGACTTAAGATCTCTTTATGATCTCTTTATTTTTGTGCAAATCTATCTACAGATCAGTAACTTGTATAATGAACCCAAAATACATTCTTAATCGTGTTTGCATGCTCATGCAAGTCGCTGATCTGTGGGTAGATTTGCACAAAAATAAAGAGATCTTAACAGAGAATTAAAAGCCAACTCTATATTAAGTTCACTCTTTCTTTCGCTTCTCACACTGTCTGGAAGCATTTTTACAATTGATATTTTTTTGCATTTTTGTACATTATTTGACTTTATTTTGAAACTAATAGAACACTTTATACCTCTTTGATAATCCTCCCAGAAAAATTTTGATCATTTCTAGTTTGATCGCCTTTGAACTCGATGGATTTTTTTTTTCTTGAAAGAATACTTTCTTTTAAATTTCTTATGCTTCTTTTTTGTAAACATGGACGTTACTTATGATATTCGCTTTTGTTTATTTTTACATTTATCGCATTAAGTTTATTGATTTTGATAACAGGTATTGCCATCATTGGACATATCAGTGTCGATCACTCCTTACCCTACAAAATTTGAAGAGTTTCTTCTGCGCATGGATATTGTGAATCGCACACATACAGAGAATTTCTGGCTTCGTCAACTGTCGGTTGTTAGTCCTGACTGGGATATTTCAACACTGCCATCATATGCGTCTGGCCATCTCTCCCAGTTATTACTTGCAGGGCAATCGTCGGTCTGTTTCTTTAAGCTGAAGGTTTGAAATGCCACGATTTGCATTACAAAGGTTTAAATACATACAGGATCTTCTACATTATGCGCTAATCATAAAAATTTTCTGAGTATCGCTCAGCATTATCTTTTTGAACATTTATGAATTTAATGGTTAACCTTCTCACTTAAAGATCAATTAATGTGTATGAAAAAGGTCCTTTTTTTCTCCACACGAGATAAGAACTGATTCATTCGTTATTTTAATTTTTATTCAGATTGGAAGTATTCTCGTTTTTTTGCACACTCGAATTCCAAATTGTAGATGCAGCTTAGGAAATGGGAGTATTTTTCCTTCGTTTTTTTTACTATATGTTTACTCCTATCTCACACATTCTATTATGCATGTTATTTTAGGGAGTCAGTGAAATCAATCTATCGCCCATCCAAGGAAGTGATACCCGAGTAGGGTCTGAAGACAGTGTCAAAGGACTACTTGATACTTTTAAATCACCTCTAATCGATTTTCACCGTCATGAAAGGCTTCATCAAGAAAACTTTGGTCAGGTCAGATGTTTACTCCGTTTGTGACCAGTTTACTTTTGCTTAGATATCAAGTATTGGCACCAAAACTTTGATGCACCTGTGGCTTTATAAGAAATTCTATCGACAGATTACTACGAAAGTCGATCTTTCATGTAGACTCTTTTTCTTCGCATCTTATGAACATGAAAAAATATTGGATAGGTTGGCATGATGTTTCTGAAAGGTTCCTTTTCCTTTTTAATACAGTTAGCTTTTGAGAAGAACTTTATAAACACCATTGAATTTAAAGTGTCACTTGTGACACGTGCTCAATAGAATCACAGAAATACTAGGCTAAGGATGTAACAAAAGGAATTTAATACCTCAAAACGTACATGATCATAGTGGTGTACAATAAAAGATTTTCAAGAGACTTATTCGCTAATTTATATATGACAGAAGCACTAACCATGTACCATCGACGACGAAAAAATTGCAACCCTTCACAAAGAAAGTTATTATATTGCAGTCTGGCACAATCTCTGAAATATCGTTTGCATACGTATGAGTTAGTCCATGCAACTTGCTTTCATTTTTAAAAAATTAAATTAATGGTCCTCCCCACCTAGGAAGGAGGAAATTTTGTTGTTTTTAAATGCAGTTCCATACCACTGGTTCGGTCCCTGTTGTGTTATAAATATTGCTTTTCACACAGCATCGCCCTCCGAGTGGTAGACTTGTGATTCTTTTCTATTTCTAATCCTTTCTGGAATGCTGAAATGCTTGATTTTATTTGCGTACATAGTCGTCACTTAATATTAAGTTAGTTCCATGTAGTTAGAAGCTGATTATTTGCTCTACATAATGGCCACGGTACTTGATGATGAGGGATGTGGATTACTACCGTGTCTTGAAACAAGAGAACAAAAAATAATGCTACAGACTCTTTCCAACCCAGTGCTTCAAGCATCATTTAATAATTCGGCTGATTTTATTTTTTAGAGGAAAATAAAAGCCAGCACTTGCCAAATTCCTACTGGTCTCATCTCTGTTAGCCGTTTTGGACTGAAGAAAGGCGGTCACAAAGGGAGAACCGAAGGTGATGATGCGGAAAGGGAAAAAAAAGGGGAACAAGAAATAAATGAGAAAGAAGAAGCTCCATTGAATAGATAGTCAAGGAGAAACGTTAGAAAGAGAGGGAACAAGGGGAATTTAGAACTTCATCTTGAGATTTTTCATTCATCAAATGCTGAGGAGACCTAACTAATTCCACATCGGTAGAAGCTTAGATCTCGGGTTCAGTAGTCACCGGGAACAGTGAGTGCTCAGGGTAGAATTTCAAGCTTGTCTATGATGGAGCCATCTACCTATGCAGTCAAATGTTTCTCTTTTTAACGTTCCGATTTCTGTTTCTTTAACTAAATGTTATTCCCATGGACCAGGGCTTTCCAGGTGCTGCCGACTTCATCTTGATCTCACAGCTGGTTAATTCCGATCCGGATGAGCTCCCTCAGCTATTTTCTCATCACTCCTGTCACTGCAGGCAAGCTAATTTCCGAGTGATACAGAGTCACTTGATGCCTAGATCTTGCTTTTTTTCCGCGTGTCCTCAAACTTTCTGTTTTAATGTCTGCGTGTAGAACTGCGGGCAGAGACCCGATATGGTGGCTGCTGGGCGGCCCTCACGCCGTGACCCACGACTTTGCTTCGTCCTTCTGTGAGGCCGATCTTGTGCTGAGACTACACAACTCCTCCACAACGGCGGCCTCCGTGAAGGTTGTGATTCCTGACGGCACGCCGGCGCTGTTGGGCGAATCGAGCGACGACTCTTCCAGCCATGGCCAAGGAGGCTGGCAGGATGTTCCTCTGACGAGTGATCCCCTCACCTCTGCTCTGGAGGGGGCTCGTCCCAGGAAGCCGCCGCAGTCCGGAGGCGACGGGCAGCCTTTTGCTTGGTGCAGATCGAGCTCCAGCCAGCTGGTTTTGGAGCCGACGTCGACGGTGGAGGTGCCGATGAGGGTTTGCATATTCTCACCTGGGATGCACGACCTTTCGAACTTCGAGCTGCACTGGTCATTGCGCGTGGGAGAGGCTGACCCAGGCACCGAAGACAGGAGGAGGAGCCTCTCGGGTATGAGCCGAGCTCGCCCCTTCTACTTGACCGCACGCCAAGCAGTTAATTGATTCCCATGCCTTGCTCGCATTGGTAAGTCCTCTTCTACCGAAGTTCCGTTCCATCATTTAAGAGCCTTCTGCTGCTTGCTTGCTTGCTCTTCCTGTTGTTCTTCCTCTTAATTCTGCACCTCTTTCACTCTTTATCAGCCGGGTGATGTATGTGATAAGAATGGGAAAATATTTAACCTTGGAGAGAAGAATGGAATTTCCCTCCATCCTCCATAATATCCGCTCCAGGGCCAATCGATTTGAACCTACTTCCAAGCACAAACTGTAGCAGTCCGTATGCATGAAGAACAGAGTTTTGGGGGGGACCTCAATGGCTCTTCACGATCTTAGTAGTGCTGGTATGATCGCACCCGATGTGACAAGCGCCGCATCAGCCCTAATCCTCTCCCCCCCGGCATCGGCGCCGCCTCCCTGACGGACGGAGAGGGAGAGGGGGCGGGCGAGATCGTTGACCCACCGCCAAGGGGCGGCGTGGTGTCCCTCGAGCGGCGCGGATGCGGGACGCCTCTCGCCAGGGGGAGCTCGTGCCCAAGGCGGGCGAACAACCCCCTCCCCGCGGACTCCGGAGTCCGCCCCAGGCGCCCAAGACCTGCCCGAAACGCCCTCGAAAGATAGTTAGCCAGCCCCTCCGCGCCCGAGACCTGCACGCGTGGGGGCAGCTCGCCCGGATGGCCGAAGCCGGCGGGGAAGACAAGAGACCAGAGCAGGGGGGAGGAAGGACCCGCAGAGACGTGCGCGCGGGCAGCGAAAAAGGGGTGCAACACGAGGACTTCCCAGGAGGTCACCCATCCTAGTACTACTCTCGCCCAAGCACGCTTAACTTCGGAGTTCTGATGGGATCCGGTGCATTAGTGCTGGTATGATCGCACCCGATGTGACAAGCGCCGCATCAGCCCTAATCCTCTCCCCCCCGGCATCGGCGCCGCCTCCCTGACGGACGGAGAGGGGAGAGGGGGCGGGCGAGATCGTTGACCCACCGCCAAGGGGCGGCGTGGTGTCCTCGAGCGGCGCGGATGCGGGACGCCTCTCGCCAGGGGAGCTCGTGCCCAAGGCGGGCGAACAACCCCCTCCCCGCGGACTCCGGAGTCCGCCCCAGGCGCCCAAGACCTGCCCGAAACGCCCTCGAAAGATAGTTAGCCAGCCCCTCCGCGCCCGAGACCTGCACGCGTGGGGGCAGCTCGCCCGGATGGCCGAAGCCGGCGGGGAAGACAAGAGACCAGAGCAGGGGGGAGGAAGGACCCGCAGAGACGTGCGCGCGGGCAGCGAAAAGGGGTGCAACACGAGGACTTCCCAGGAGGTCACCCATCCTAGTACTACTCTCGCCCAAGCACGCTTAACTTCGGAGTTCTGATGGGATCCGGTGCATTAGTGCTGGTATGATCGCACCCGATGTGACAAGCGCCGCATCAGCCCTAATCCTCTCCCCCCCGGCATCGGCGCCGCCTCCCTGACGGACGGAGAGGGAGAGGGGCGGGCGAGATCGTTGACCCACCGCCAAGGGGCGGCGTGGTGTCCCTCGAGCGGCGCGGATGCGGGACGCCTCTCGCCAGGGGGAGCTCGTGCCCAAGGCGGGCGAACAACCCCCTCCCCGCGGACTCCGGAGTCCGCCCCAGGCGCCCAAGACCTGCCCGAAACGCCCTCGAAAGATAGTTAGCCAGCCCCTCCGCGCCCGAGACCTGCACGCGTGGGGGCAGCTCGCCCGGATGGCCGAAGCCGGCGGGGAAGACAAGAGACCAGAGCAGGGGGAGGAAGGACCCGCAGAGACGTGCGCGCGGGCAGCGAAAAGGGGTGCAACACGAGGACTTCCCAGGAGGTCACCCATCCTAGTACTACTCTCGCCCAAGCACGCTTAACTTCGGAGTTCTGATGGGATCCGGTGCATTAGTGCTGGTATGATCGCACCCGATGTGACAAGCGCCGCATCAGCCCTAATCCTCTCCCCCCCGGCATCGGCGCCGCCTCCCTGACGGACGGAGAGGGAGAGGGGGCGGGCGAGATCGTTGACCCACCGCCAAGGGGCGGCGTGGTGTCCCTCGAGCGGCGCGGATGCGGGACGCCTCTCGCCAGGGGGAGCTCGTGCCCAAGGCGGGCGAACAACCCCCCCCCGGACTCCGGAGTCCGCCCCAGGCGCCCAAGACCTGCCCGAAACGCCCTCGAAAGATAGTTAGCCAGCCCCTCCGCGCCCGAGACCTGCACGCGTGGGGGCAGCTCGCCCGGATGGCCGAAGCCGGCGGGGAAGACAAGAGACCAGAGCAGGGGGGAGGAAGGACCCGCAGAGACGTGCGCGCGGGCAGCGAAAAGGGGTGCAACACGAGGACTTCCCAGGAGGTCACCCATCCTAGTACTACTCTCGCCCAAGCACGCTTAACTTCGGAGTTCTGATGGGATCCGGTGCATTAGTGCTGGTATGATCGCACCCGATGTGACAAGCGCCGCATCAGCCCTAATCCTCTCCCCCCCGGCATCGGCGCCGCCTCCCTGACGGACGGAGAGGGAGAGGGGGCGGGCGAGATCGTTGACCCACCGCCAAGGGGCGGCGTGGTGTCCCTCGAGCGGCGCGGATGCGGGACGCCTCTCGCCAGGGGGAGCTCGTGCCCAAGGCGGGCGAACAACCCCCTCCCCGCGGACTCCGGAGTCCGCCCCAGGCGCCCAAGACCTGCCCGAAACGCCCTCGAAAGATAGTTAGCCAGCCCCTCCGCGCCCGAGACCTGCACGCGTGGGGGCAGCTCGCCCGGATGGCCGAAGCCGGCGGGGAAGACAAGAGACCAGAGCAGGGGGGAGGAAGGACCCGCAGAGACGTGCGCGCGGGCAGCGAAAAGGGGTGCAACACGAGGACTTCCCAGGAGGTCACCCATCCTAGTACTACTCTCGCCCAAGCACGCTTAACTTCGGAGTTCTGATGGGATCCGGTGCATTAGTGCTGGTATGATCGCACCCGATGTGACAAGCGCCGCATCAGCCCTAATCCTCTCCCCCGGCATCGGCGCCGCCTCCCCGACGGACGGAGAGGGAGAGGGGGCGGGCGAGATCGTTGACCCACCGCCAAGGGGCGGCGTGGTGTCCCTCGAGCGGCGCGGATGCGGGACGCCTCTCGCCAGGGGGAGCTCGTGCCCAAGGCGGGCGAACAACCCCCTCCCCGCGGACTCCGGAGTCCGCCCCAGGCGCCCAAGACCTGCCCGAAACGCCCTCGAAAGATAGTTAGCCAGCCCCTCCGCGCCCGAGACCTGCACGCGTGGGGGCAGCTCGCCCGGATGGCCGAAGCCGGCGGGGAAGACAAGAGACCAGAGCAGGGGGGAGGAAGGACCCGCAGAGACGTGCGCGCGGGCAGCGAAAAGGGGTGCAACACGAGGACTTCCCAGGAGGTCACCCATCCTAGTACTACTCTCGCCCAAGCACGCTTAACTTCGGAGTTCTGATGGGATCCGGTGCATTAGTGCTGGTATGATCGCACCCGATGTGACAAGCGCCGCATCAGCCCTAATCCTCTCCCCCGGCATCGGCGCCGCCTCCCCGACGGACGGAGAGGGAGAGGGGGCGGGCGAGATCGTTGACCCACCGCCAAGGGGCGGCGTGGTGTCCCTCGAGCGGCGCGGATGCGGGACGCCTCTCGCCAGGGGGAGCTCGTGCCCAAGGCGGGCGAACAACCCCTCCCCGCGGACTCCGGAGTCCGCCCCAGGCGCCCAAGACCTGCCCGAAACGCCCTCGAAAGATAGTTAGCCAGCCCCTCCGCGCCCGAGACCTGCACGCGTGGGGGCAGCTCGCCCGGATGGCCGAAGCCGGCGGGGAAGACAAGAGACCAGAGCAGGGGGAGGAAGGACCCGCAGAGACGTGCGCGCGGGCAGCGAAAAGGGGTGCAACACGAGGACTTCCCAGGAGGTCACCCATCCTAGTACTACTCTCGCCCAAGCACGCTTAACTTCGGAGTTCTGATGGGATCCGGTGCATTAGTGCTGGTATGATCGCACCCGATGTGACAAGCGCCGCATCAGCCCTAATCCTCTCCCCCGGCATCGGCGCCGCCTCCCCGACGGACGGAGAGGGAGAGGGGGCGGGCGAGATCGTTGACCCACCGCCAAGGGGCGGCGTGGTGTCCCTCGAGCGGCGCGGATGCGGGACGCCTCTCGCCAGGGGGAGCTCGTGCCCAAGGCGGGCGAACAACCCCCTCCCCGCGGACTCCGGAGTCCGCCCCAGGCGCCCAAGACCTGCCCGAAACGCCCTCGAAAGATAGTTAGCCAGCCCCTCCGCGCCCGAGACCTGCACGCGTGGGGGCAGCTCGCCCGGATGGCCGAAGCCGGCGGGGAAGACAAGAGACCAGAGCAGGGGGGAGGAAGGACCCGCAGAGACGTGCGCGCGGGCAGCGAAAAGGGGTGCAACACGAGGACTTCCCAGGAGGTCACCCATCCTAGTACTACTCTCGCCCAAGCACGCTTAACTTCGGAGTTCTGATGGGATCCGGTGCATTAGTGCTGGTATGATCGCACCCGATGTGACAAGCGCCGCATCAGCCCTAATCCTCTCCCCCGGCATCGGCGCCGCCTCCCCGACGGACGGAGAGGGAGAGGGGGCGGGCGAGATCGTTGACCCACCGCCAAGGGGCGGCGTGGTGTCCTCGAGCGGCGCGGATGCGGGACGCCTCTCGCCAGGGGGAGCTCGTGCCCAAGGCGGGCGAACAACCCCCTCCCCGCGGACTCCGGAGTCCGCCCCAGGCGCCCAAGACCTGCCCGAAACGCCCTCGAAAGATAGTTAGCCAGCCCCTCCGCGCCCGAGACCTGCACGCGTGGGGGCAGCTCGCCCGGATGGCCGAAGCCGGCGGGGAAGACAAGAGACCAGAGCAGGGGGAGGAAGGACCCGCAGAGACGTGCGCGCGGGCAGCGAAAAAGGGGTGCAACACGAGGACTTCCCAGGAGGTCACCCATCCTAGTACTACTCTCGCCCAAGCACGCTTAACTTCGGAGTTCTGATGGGATCCGGTGCATTAGTGCTGGTATGATCGCACCCGATGTGACAAGCGCCGCATCAGCCCTAATCCTCTCCCCCGGCATCGGGCGCCGCCTCCCCGACGGACGGAGAGGGAGAGGGGGCGGGCGAGATCGTTGACCCACCGCCAAGGGGCGGCGTGGTGTCCTCGAGCGGCGCGGATGCGGGACGCCTCTCGCCAGGGGAGCTCGTGCCCAAGGCGGGCGAACAACCCCCTCCCCGCGGACTCCGGAGTCCGCCCCAGGCGCCCAAGACCTGCCCGAAACGCCCTCGAAAGATAGTTAGCCAGCCCCTCCGCGCCCGAGACCTGCACGCGTGGGGGCAGCTCGCCCGGATGGCCGAAGCCGGCGGGGAAGACAAGAGACCAGAGCAGGGGGGAGGAAGGACCCGCAGAGACGTGCGCGCGGGCAGCGAAAAGGGGTGCAACACGAGGACTTCCCAGGAGGTCACCCATCCTAGTACTACTCTCGCCCAAGCACGCTTAACTTCGGAGTTCTGATGGGATCCGGTGCATTAGTGCTGGTATGATCGCACCCGATGTGACAAGCGCCGCATCAGCCCTAATCCTCTCCCCCCCGGCATCGGCGCCGCCTCCCTGACGGACGGAGAGGGAGAGGGGGCGGGCGAGATCGTTGACCCACCGCCAAGGGGCGGCGTGGTGTCCCTCGAGCGGCGCGGATGCGGGACGCCTCTCGCCAGGGGGAGCTCGTGCCCAAGGCGGGCGAACAACCCCCTCCCCGCGGACTCCGGAGTCCGCCCCAGGCGCCCAAGACCTGCCCGAAACGCCCTCGAAAGATAGTTAGCCAGCCCCTCCGCGCCCGAGACCTGCACGCGTGGGGGCAGCTCGCCCGGATGGCCGAAGCCGGCGGGGAAGACAAGAGACCAGAGCAGGGGGGAGGAAGGACCCGCAGAGACGTGCGCGCGGGCAGCGAAAAGGGGTGCAACACGAGGACTTCCCAGGAGGTCACCCATCCTAGTACTACTCTCGCCCAAGCACGCTTAACTTCGGAGTTCTGATGGGATCCGGTGCATTAGTGCTGGTATGATCGCACCCGATGTGACAAGCGCCGCATCAGCCCTAATCCTCTCCCCCGGCATCGGCGCCGCCTCCCGACGGACGGAGAGGGAGAGGGGGCGGGCGAGATCGTTGACCCACCGCCAAGGGGCGGCGTGGTGTCCTCGAGCGGCGCGGATGCGGGACGCCTCTCGCCAGGGGGAGCTCGTGCCCAAGGCGGGCGAACAACCCCTCCCCGCGGACTCCGGAGTCCGCCCCAGGCGCCCAAGACCTGCCCGAAACGCCCTCGAAAGATAGTTAGCCAGCCCCTCCGCGCCCGAGACCTGCACGCGTGGGGGCAGCTCGCCCGGATGGCCGAAGCCGGCGGGGAAGACAAGAGACCAGAGCAGGGGGGAGGAAGGACCCGCAGAGACGTGCGCGCGGGCAGCGAAAAAGGGGTGCAACACGAGGACTTCCCAGGAGGTCACCCATCCTAGTACTACTCTCGCCCAAGCACGCTTAACTTCGGAGTTCTGATGGGATCCGGTGCATTAGTGCTGGTATGATCGCACCCGATGTGACAAGCGCCGCATCAGCCCTAATCCTCTCCCCCCCGGCATCGGCGCCGCCTCCCTGACGGACGGAGAGGGAGAGGGGGCGGGCGAGATCGTTGACCCACCGCCAAGGGGCGGCGTGGTGTCCCTCGAGCGGCGCGGATGCGGGACGCCTCTCGCCAGGGGGAGCTCGTGCCCAAGGCGGGCGAACAACCCCCTCCCCGCGGACTCCGGAGTCCGCCCCAGGCGCCCAAGACCTGCCCGAAACGCCCTCGAAAGATAGTTAGCCAGCCCCTCCGCGCCCGAGACCTGCACGCGTGGGGGCAGCTCGCCCGGATGGCCGAAGCCGGCGGGGAAGACAAGAGACCAGAGCAGGGGGGAGGAAGGACCCGCAGAGACGTGCGCGCGGGCAGCGAAAAGGGGTGCAACACGAGGACTTCCCAGGAGGTCACCCATCCTAGTACTACTCTCGCCCAAGCACGCTTAACTTCGGAGTTCTGATGGGATCCGGTGCATTAGTGCTGGTATGATCGCACCCGATGTGACAAGCGCCGCATCAGCCCTAATCCTCTCCCCCCCGGCATCGGCGCCGCCTCCCGACGGACGGAGAGGGAGAGGGGGCGGGCGAGATCGTTGACCCAGCCAAGGGGCGGCGTGGTGTCCCTCGAGCGGCGCGGATGCGGGACGCCTCTCGCCAGGGGGAGCTCGTGCCCAAGGCGGGCGAACAACCCCCTCCCCGCGGACTCCGGAGTCCGCCCCAGGCGCCCAAGACCTGCCCGAAACGCCCTCGAAAGATAGTTAGCCAGCCCCTCCGCGCCCGAGACCTGCACGCGTGGGGGCAGCTCGCCCGGATGGCCGAAGCCGGCGGGGAAGACAAGAGACCAGAGCAGGGGGGAGGAAGGACCCGCAGAGACGTGCGCGCGGGCAGCGAAAAGGGGTGCAACACGAGGACTTCCCAGGAGGTCACCCATCCTAGTACTACTCTCGCCCAAGCACGCTTAACTTCGGAGTTCTGATGGGATCCGGTGCATTAGTGCTGGTATGATCGCACCCGATGTGACAAGCGCCGCATCAGCCCTAATCCTCTCCCCCGGCATCGGCGCCGCCCCGACGGACGGAGAGGGAGAGGGGGCGGGCGAGATCGTTGACCCACCGCCAAGGGGCGGCGTGGTGTCCCTCGAGCGGCGCGGATGCGGGACGCCTCTCGCCAGGGGGAGCTCGTGCCCAAGGCGGGCGAACAACCCCCTCCCCGCGGACTCCGGAGTCCGCCCCAGGCGCCCAAGACCTGCCCGAAACGCCCTCGAAAGATAGTTAGCCAGCCCCTCCGCGCCCGAGACCTGCACGCGTGGGGGCAGCTCGCCCGGATGGCCGAAGCCGGCGGGGAAGACAAGAGACCAGAGCAGGGGGGAGGAAGGACCCGCAGAGACGTGCGCGCGGGCAGCGAAAAGGGGTGCAACACGAGGACTTCCCAGGAGGTCACCCATCCTAGTACTACTCTCGCCCAAGCACGCTTAACTTCGGAGTTCTGATGGGATCCGGTGCATTAGTGCTGGTATGATCGCACCCGATGTGACAAGCGCCGCATCAGCCCTAATCCTCTCCCCCGGCATCGGCGCCGCCTCCCGACGGACGGAGAGGGAGAGGGGGCGGGCGAGATCGTTGACCCACCGCCAAGGGGCGGCGTGGTGTCCTCGAGCGGCGCGGATGCGGGACGCCTCTCGCCAGGGGGAGCTCGTGCCCAAGGCGGGCGAACAACCCCCTCCCCGCGGACTCCGGAGTCCGCCCCAGGCGCCCAAGACCTGCCCGAAACGCCCTCGAAAGATAGTTAGCCAGCCCCTCCGCGCCCGAGACCTGCACGCGTGGGGGCAGCTCGCCCGGATGGCCGAAGCCGGCGGGGAAGACAAGAGACCAGAGCAGGGGGGAGGAAGGACCCGCAGAGACGTGCGCGCGGGCAGCGAAAAAGGGGTGCAACACGAGGACTTCCCAGGAGGTCACCCATCCTAGTACTACTCTCGCCCAAGCACGCTTAACTTCGGAGTTCTGATGGGATCCGGTGCATTAGTGCTGGTATGATCGCACCCGATGTGACAAGCGCCGCATCAGCCCTAATCCTCTCCCCCCCGGCATCGGCGCCGCCTCCCTGACGGACGGAGAGGGAGAGGGGGCGGGCGAGATCGTTGACCCACCGCCAAGGGGCGGCGTGGTGTCCTCGAGCGGCGCGGATGCGGGACGCCTCTCGCCAGGGGGAGCTCGTGCCCAAGGCGGGCGAACAACCCCCTCCCCGCGGACTCCGGAGTCCGCCCCAGGCGCCCAAGACCTGCCCGAAACGCCCTCGAAAGATAGTTAGCCAGCCCCTCCGCGCCCGAGACCTGCACGCGTGGGGGCAGCTCGCCCGGATGGCCGAAGCCGGCGGGGAAGACAAGAGACCAGAGCAGGGGGGAGGAAGGACCCGCAGAGACGTGCGCGCGGGCAGCGAAAAGGGGTGCAACACGAGGACTTCCCAGGAGGTCACCCATCCTAGTACTACTCTCGCCCAAGCACGCTTAACTTCGGAGTTCTGATGGGATCCGGTGCATTAGTGCTGGTATGATCGCACCCGATGTGACAAGCGCCGCATCAGCCCTAATCCTCTCCCCCGGCATCGGCGCCCGCCTCCCCGACGGACGGAGAGGGAGAGGGGGCGGGCGAGATCGTTGACCCACCGCCAAGGGGCGGCGTGGTGTCCTCGAGCGGCGCGGATGCGGGACGCCTCTCGCCAGGGGGAGCTCGTGCCCAAGGCGGGCGAACAACCCCCTCCCCGCGGACTCCGGAGTCCGCCCCAGGCGCCCAAGACCTGCCCGAAACGCCCTCGAAAGATAGTTAGCCAGCCCCTCCGCGCCCGAGACCTGCACGCGTGGGGGCAGCTCGCCCGGATGGCCGAAGCCGGCGGGGAAGACAAGAGACCAGAGCAGGGGGAGGAAGGACCCGCAGAGACGTGCGCGCGGGCAGCGAAAAGGGGTGCAACACGAGGACTTCCCAGGAGGTCACCCATCCTAGTACTACTCTCGCCCAAGCACGCTTAACTTCGGAGTTCTGATGGGATCCGGTGCATTAGTGCTGGTATGATCGCACCCGATGTGACAAGCGCCGCATCAGCCCTAATCCTCTCCCCCCCGGCATCGGCGCCGCCTCCCTGACGGACGGAGAGGGAGAGGGGGCGGGCGAGATCGTTGACCCACCGCCAAGGGGCGGCGTGGTGTCCTCGAGCGGCGCGGATGCGGGACGCCTCTCGCCAGGGGGAGCTCGTGCCCAAGGCGGGCGAACAACCCCCTCCCCGCGGACTCCGGAGTCCGCCCCAGGCGCCCAAGACCTGCCCGAAACGCCCTCGAAAGATAGTTAGCCAGCCCCTCCGCGCCCGAGACCTGCACGCGTGGGGGCAGCTCGCCCGGATGGCCGAAGCCGGCGGGGAAGACAAGAGACCAGAGCAGGGGGAGGAAGGACCCGCAGAGACGTGCGCGCGGGCAGCGAAAAGGGGTGCAACACGAGGACTTCCCAGGAGGTCACCCATCCTAGTACTACTCTCGCCCAAGCACGCTTAACTTCGGAGTTCTGATGGGATCCGGTGCATTAGTGCTGGTATGATCGCACCCGATGTGACAAGCGCCGCATCAGCCCTAATCCTCTCCCCCGGCATCGGCGCCGCCGCCCCGACGGACGGAGAGGGAGAGGGGCGGGCGAGATCGTTGACCCACCGCCAAGGGGCGGCGTGGTGTCCCTCGAGCGGCGCGGATGCGGGACGCCTCTCGCCAGGGGGAGCTCGTGCCCAAGGCGGGCGAACAACCCCCTCCCCGCGGACTCCGGAGTCCGCCCCAGGCGCCCAAGACCTGCCCGAAACGCCCTCGAAAGATAGTTAGCCAGCCCCTCCGCGCCCGAGACCTGCACGCGTGGGGGCAGCTCGCCCGGATGGCCGAAGCCGGCGGGGAAGACAAGAGACCAGAGCAGGGGGGAGGAAGGACCCGCAGAGACGTGCGCGCGGGCAGCGAAAAGGGGTGCAACACGAGGACTTCCCAGGAGGTCACCCATCCTAGTACTACTCTCGCCCAAGCACGCTTAACTTCGGAGTTCTGATGGGATCCGGTGCATTAGTGCTGGTATGATCGCACCCGATGTGACAAGCGCCGCATCAGCCCTAATCCTCTCCCCCGGCATCGGCGCCGCCTCCCCGACGGACGGAGAGGGAGAGGGGGCGGGCGAGATCGTTGACCCACCGCCAAGGGGCGGCGTGGTGTCCCTCGAGCGGCGCGGATGCGGGACGCCTCTCGCCAGGGGGAGCTCGTGCCCAAGGCGGGCGAACAACCCTCCCCGCGGACTCCGGAGTCCGCCCCAGGCGCCCAAGACCTGCCCGAAACGCCCTCGAAAGATAGTTAGCCAGCCCCTCCGCGCCCGAGACCTGCACGCGTGGGGGCAGCTCGCCCGGATGGCCGAAGCCGGCGGGGAAGACAAGAGACCAGAGCAGGGGGGAGGAAGGACCCGCAGAGACGTGCGCGCGGGCAGCGAAAAGGGGTGCAACACGAGGACTTCCCAGGAGGTCACCCATCCTAGTACTACTCTCGCCCAAGCACGCTTAACTTCGGAGTTCTGATGGGATCCGGTGCATTAGTGCTGGTATGATCGCACCCGATGTGACAAGCGCCGCATCAGCCCTAATCCTCTCCCCCGGCATCGGCGCCGCCTCCCGACGGACGGAGAGGGAGAGGGGGCGGGCGAGATCGTTGACCCACCGCCAAGGGGCGGCGTGGTGTCCCTCGAGCGGCGCGGATGCGGGACGCCTCTCGCCAGGGGGAGCTCGTGCCCAAGGCGGGCGAACAACCCCCTCCCCGCGGACTCCGGAGTCCGCCCCAGGCGCCCAAGACCTGCCCGAAACGCCCTCGAAAGATAGTTAGCCAGCCCCTCCGCGCCCGAGACCTGCACGCGTGGGGGCAGCTCGCCCGGATGGCCGAAGCCGGCGGGGAAGACAAGAGACCAGAGCAGGGGGGAGGAAGGACCCGCAGAGACGTGCGCGCGGGCAGCGAAAAGGGGTGCAACACGAGGACTTCCCAGGAGGTCACCCATCCTAGTACTACTCTCGCCCAAGCACGCTTAACTTCGGAGTTCTGATGGGATCCGGTGCATTAGTGCTGGTATGATCGCACCCGATGTGACAAGCGCCGCATCAGCCCTAATCCTCTCCCCCCCGGCATCGGCGCCGCCTCCCTGACGGACGGAGAGGGAGAGGGGGGGCGAGATCGTTGACCCACCGCCAAGGGGCGGCGTGGTGTCCTCGAGCGGCGCGGATGCGGGACGCCTCTCGCCAGGGGGAGCTCGTGCCCAAGGCGGGCGAACAACCCCCTCCCCGCGGACTCCGGAGTCCGCCCCAGGCGCCCAAGACCTGCCCGAAACGCCTCGAAAGATAGTTAGCCAGCCCCTCCGCGCCCGAGACCTGCACGCGTGGGGGCAGCTCGCCCGGATGGCCGAAGCCGGCGGGGAAGACAAGAGACCAGAGCAGGGGGAGGAAGGACCCGCAGAGACGTGCGCGCGGGCAGCGAAAAGGGGTGCAACACGAGGACTTCCCAGGAGGTCACCCATCCTAGTACTACTCTCGCCCAAGCACGCTTAACTTCGGAGTTCTGATGGGATCCGGTGCATTAGTGCTGGTATGATCGCACCCGATGTGACAAGCGCCGCATCAGCCCTAATCCTCTCCCCCCCGGCATCGGCGCCGCCTCCCTGACGGACGGAGAGGGAGAGGGGGCGGGCGAGATCGTTGACCCACCGCCAAGGGGCGGCGTGGTGTCCTCGAGCGGCGCGGATGCGGGACGCCTCTCGCCAGGGGGAGCTCGTGCCCAAGGCGGGCGAACAACCCCCTCCCCGCGGACTCCGGAGTCCGCCCCAGGCGCCCAAGACCTGCCCGAAACGCCCTCGAAAGATAGTTAGCCAGCCCCTCCGCGCCCGAGACCTGCACGCGTGGGGGCAGCTCGCCCGGATGGCCGAAGCCGGCGGGGAAGACAAGAGACCAGAGCAGGGGGGAGGAAGGACCCGCAGAGACGTGCGCGCGGGCAGCGAAAAAGGGGTGCAACACGAGGACTTCCCAGGAGGTCACCCATCCTAGTACTACTCTCGCCCAAGCACGCTTAACTTCGGAGTCTGATGGGATCCGGTGCATTAGTGCTGGTATGATCGCACCCGATGTGACAAGCGCCGCATCAGCCCTAATCCTCTCCCCCGGCATCGGCGCCGCCTCCCCGACGGACGGAGAGGGAGAGGGGCGGGCGAGATCGTTGACCCACCGCCAAGGGGCGGCGTGGTGTCCTCGAGCGGCGCGGATGCGGGACGCCTCTCGCCAGGGGGAGCTCGTGCCCAAGGCGGGCGAACAACCCCCTCCCCGCGGACTCCGGAGTCCGCCCCAGGCGCCCAAGACCTGCCCGAAACGCCCTCGAAAGATAGTTAGCCAGCCCCTCCGCGCCCGAGACCTGCACGCGTGGGGGCAGCTCGCCCGGATGGCCGAAGCCGGCGGGGAAGACAAGAGACCAGAGCAGGGGGAGGAAGGACCCGCAGAGACGTGCGCGCGGGCAGCGAAAAGGGGTGCAACACGAGGACTTCCCAGGAGGTCACCCATCCTAGTACTACTCTCGCCCAAGCACGCTTAACTTCGGAGTTCTGATGGGATCCGGTGCATTAGTGCTGGTATGATCGCACCCGATGTGACAAGCGCCGCATCAGCCCTAATCCTCTCCCCCGGCATCGGCGCCGCCTCCCGACGGACGGAGAGGGAGAGGGGGCGGGCGAGATCGTTGACCCACCGCCAAGGGGCGGCGTGGTGTCCCTCGAGCGGCGCGGATGCGGGACGCCTCTCGCCAGGGGGAGCTCGTGCCCAAGGCGGGCGAACAACCCCCCCGCGGACTCCGGAGTCCGCCCCAGGCGCCCAAGACCTGCCCGAAACGCCCTCGAAAGATAGTTAGCCAGCCCCTCCGCGCCCGAGACCTGCACGCGTGGGGGCAGCTCGCCCGGATGGCCGAAGCCGGCGGGGAAGACAAGAGACCAGAGCAGGGGGAGGAAGGACCCGCAGAGACGTGCGCGCGGGCAGCGAAAAGGGGTGCAACACGAGGACTTCCCAGGAGGTCACCCATCCTAGTACTACTCTCGCCCAAGCACGCTTAACTTCGGAGTTCTGATGGGATCCGGTGCATTAGTGCTGGTATGATCGCACCCGATGTGACAAGCGCCGCATCAGCCCTAATCCTCTCCCCCCCGGCATCGGCGCCGCCTCCCTGACGGACGGAGAGGGAGAGGGGGCGGGCGAGATCGTTGACCCACCGCCAAGGGGCGGCGTGGTGTCCCTCGAGCGGCGCGGATGCGGGACGCCTCTCGCCAGGGGGAGCTCGTGCCCAAGGCGGGCGAACAACCCCCTCCCCCGCGGACTCCGGAGTCCGCCCCAGGCGCCCAAGACCTGCCCGAAACGCCCTCGAAAGATAGTTAGCCAGCCCCTCCGCGCCCGAGACCTGCACGCGTGGGGGCAGCTCGCCCGGATGGCCGAAGCCGGCGGGGAAGACAAGAGACCAGAGCAGGGGGGAGGAAGGACCCGCAGAGACGTGCGCGCGGGCAGCGAAAAGGGGTGCAACACGAGGACTTCCCAGGAGGTCACCCATCCTAGTACTACTCTCGCCCAAGCACGCTTAACCGGAGTTCTGATGGGATCCGGTGCATTAGTGCTGGTATGATCGCACCCGATGTGACAAGCGCCGCATCAGCCCTAATCCTCTCCCCCGGCATCGGCGCCGCCTCCCCGACGGACGGAGAGGAGAGGGGGCGGGCGAGATCGTTGACCCACCGCCAAGGGGCGGCGTGGTGTCCCTCGAGCGGCGCGGATGCGGGACGCCTCTCGCCAGGGGAGCTCGTGCCCAAGGCGGGCGAACAACCCCCTCCCCGCGGACTCCGGAGTCCGCCCCAGGCGCCCAAGACCTGCCCGAAACGCCCTCGAAAGATAGTTAGCCAGCCCCTCCGCGCCCGAGACCTGCACGCGTGGGGGCAGCTCGCCCGGATGGCCGAAGCCGGCGGGGAAGACAAGAGACCAGAGCAGGGGGAGGAAGGACCCGCAGAGACGTGCGCGCGGGCAGCGAAAAGGGGTGCAACACGAGGACTTCCCAGGAGGTCACCCATCCTAGTACTACTCTCGCCCAAGCACGCTTAACTTCGGAGTTCTGATGGGATCCGGTGCATTAGTGCTGGTATGATCGCACCCGATGTGACAAGCGCCGCATCAGCCCTAATCCTCTCCCCCGGCATCGGCGCCGCCTCCCCGACGGACGGAGAGGGAGAGGGGGCGGGCGAGATCGTTGACCCACCGCCAAGGGGCGGCGTGGTGTCCCTCGAGCGGCGCGGATGCGGGACGCCTCTCGCCAGGGGGAGCTCGTGCCCAAGGCGGGCGAACAACCCCCTCCCCGCGGACTCCGGAGTCCGCCCCAGGCGCCCAAGACCTGCCCGAAACGCCCTCGAAAGATAGTTAGCCAGCCCCTCCGCGCCCGAGACCTGCACGCGTGGGGGCAGCTCGCCCGGATGGCCGAAGCCGGCGGGGAAGACAAGAGACCAGAGCAGGGGGGAGGAAGGACCCGCAGAGACGTGCGCGCGGGCAGCGAAAAGGGGTGCAACACGAGGACTTCCCAGGAGGTCACCCATCCTAGTACTACTCTCGCCCAAGCACGCTTAACTTCGGAGTTCTGATGGGATCCGGTGCATTAGTGCTGGTATGATCGCACCCGATGTGACAAGCGCCGCATCAGCCCTAATCCTCTCCCCCGGCATCGGCGCCGCCTCCCGACGGACGGAGAGGGAGAGGGGGCGGGCGAGATCGTTGACCCACCGCCAAGGGGCGGCGTGGTGTCCCTCGAGCGGCGCGGATGCGGGACGCCTCTCGCCAGGGGGAGCTCGTGCCCAAGGCGGGCGAACAACCCCCTCCCCGCGGACTCCGGAGTCCGCCCCAGGCGCCCAAGACCTGCCCGAAACGCCCTCGAAAGATAGTTAGCCAGCCCCTCCGCGCCCGAGACCTGCACGCGTGGGGGCAGCTCGCCCGGATGGCCGAAGCCGGCGGGGAAGACAAGAGACCAGAGCAGGGGGGAGGAAGGACCCGCAGAGACGTGCGCGCGGGCAGCGAAAAGGGGTGCAACACGAGGACTTCCCAGGAGGTCACCCATCCTAGTACTACTCTCGCCCAAGCACGCTTAACTTCGGAGTTCTGATGGGATCCGGTGCATTAGTGCTGGTATGATCGCACCCGATGTGACAAGCGCCGCATCAGCCCTAATCCTCTCCCCCGGCATCGGCGCCGCCTCCCGACGGACGGAGAGGGAGAGGGGGCGGGCGAGATCGTTGACCCACCGCCAAGGGGCGGCGTGGTGTCCTCGAGCGGCGCGGATGCGGGACGCCTCTCGCCAGGGGGAGCTCGTGCCCAAGGCGGGCGAACAACCCCCTCCCCGCGGACTCCGGAGTCCGCCCCAGGCGCCCAAGACCTGCCCGAAACGCCCTCGAAAGATAGTTAGCCAGCCCCTCCGCGCCCGAGACCTGCACGCGTGGGGGCAGCTCGCCCGGATGGCCGAAGCCGGCGGGGAAGACAAGAGACCAGAGCAGGGGGAGGAAGGACCCGCAGAGACGTGCGCGCGGGCAGCGAAAAGGGGTGCAACACGAGGACTTCCCAGGAGGTCACCCATCCTAGTACTACTCTCGCCCAAGCACGCTTAACTTCGGAGTTCTGATGGGATCCGGTGCATTAGTGCTGGTATGATCGCACCCGATGTGACAAGCGCCGCATCAGCCCTAATCCTCTCCCCCGGCATCGGCGCCGCCTCCCGACGGACGGAGAGGAGAGGGGGCGGGCGAGATCGTTGACCCACCGCCAAGGGCGGCGTGGTGTCCCTCGAGCGGCGCGGATGCGGGACGCCTCTCGCCAGGGGGAGCTCGTGCCCAAGGCGGGCGAACAACCCCCTCCCCGCGGACTCCGGAGTCCGCCCCAGGCGCCCAAGACCTGCCCGAAACGCCCTCGAAAGATAGTTAGCCAGCCCCTCCGCGCCCGAGACCTGCACGCGTGGGGGCAGCTCGCCCGGATGGCCGAAGCCGGCGGGGAAGACAAGAGACCAGAGCAGGGGGGAGGAAGGACCCGCAGAGACGTGCGCGCGGGCAGCGAAAAGGGGTGCAACACGAGGACTTCCCAGGAGGTCACCCATCCTAGTACTACTCTCGCCCAAGCACGCTTAACCCGGAGTTCTGATGGGATCCGGTGCATTAGTGCTGGTATGATCGCACCCGATGTGACAAGCGCCGCATCAGCCCTAATCCTCTCCCCCCCGGCATCGGCGCCGCCTCCCTGACGGACGGAGAGGGAGAGGGGGCGGGCGAGATCGTTGACCCACCGCCAAGGGGCGGCGTGGTGTCCCTCGAGCGGCGCGGATGCGGGACGCCTCTCGCCAGGGGGAGCTCGTGCCCAAGGCGGGCGAACAACCCCCTCCCCGCGGACTCCGGAGTCCGCCCCAGGCGCCCAAGACCTGCCCGAAACGCCCTCGAAAGATAGTTAGCCAGCCCCTCCGCGCCCGAGACCTGCACGCGTGGGGGCAGCTCGCCCGGATGGCCGAAGCCGGCGGGGAAGACAAGAGACCAGGCAGGGGGAGGAAGGACCCGCAGAGACGTGCGCGCGGGCAGCGAAAAGGGGTGCAACACGAGGACTTCCCAGGAGGTCACCCATCCTAGTACTACTCTCGCCCAAGCACGCTTAACTTCGGAGTTCTGATGGGATCCGGTGCATTAGTGCTGGTATGATCGCACCCGATGTGACAAGCGCCGCATCAGCCCTAATCCTCTCCCCGGCATCGGCGCCGCCTCCCGACGGACGGAGAGGGGAGGGGGCGGGCGAGATCGTTGACCCACCGCCAAGGGGCGGCGTGGTGTCCCTCGAGCGGCGCGGATGCGGGACGCCTCTCGCCAGGGGGAGCTCGTGCCCAAGGCGGGCGAACAACCCCCTCCCCGCGGACTCCGGAGTCCGCCCCCAGGCGCCAAGACCTGCCCGAAACGCCCTCGAAAGATAGTTAGCCAGCCCCTCCGCGCCCGAGACCTGCACGCGTGGGGGCAGCTCGCCCGGATGGCGAAGCCGGCGGGGAAGACAAGAGACCAGAGCAGGGGGAGGAAGGACCCGCAGAGACGTGCGCGCGGGCAGCGAAAAGGGGTGCAACACGAGGACTTCCCAGGAGGTCACCCATCCTAGTACTACTCTCGCCCAAGCACGCTTAACCGGAGTTCTGATGGGATCCGGTGCATTAGTGCTGGTATGATCGCACCCGATGTGACAAGCGCCGCATCAGCCTAATCCTCTCCCCGGCATCGGCGCCGCCTCCCTGACGGACGGAGAGGGAGAGGGGCGGGCGAGATCGTTGACCCACCGCCAAGGGGCGGCGTGGTGTCCCTCGAGCGCGCGGATGCGGGACGCCTCTCGCCAGGGGGAGCTCGTGCCCAAGGCGGGCGAACAACCCCCTCCCCGCGGACTCCGGAGTCCGCCCCAGGCGCCCAAGACCTGCCCGAAACGCCCTCGAAAGATAGTTAGCCAGCCCCTCCGCGCCCGAGACCTGCACGCGTGGGGGCAGCTCGCCCGGATGGCCGAAGCCGGCGGGGAAGACAAGAGACCA